>JABFER010000071.1:0-220129 GCA_013618295.1 Fusarium armeniacum
TTCCTCCTCCTGCAGAGCCACCTCCGTTGCCCCCGCCAGTCCCTCCAGCAGATCCTCCTCCCGTGCCACCACCGGCAGATCCTCCTCCACCTCCTCCGCTTGTCCCACCGGCTGACCCTCCACCAGTACCTCCACCAGCTGAACCTCCTCCACCCCCTGGAGAATCCTGTCTAGGAACAATAAGGAAACCTCTCCTAGAGTTTCCTCCTCCTCCAGATCCTCCCACTGAGCCTCCTCCGGTACCACCACCAGCAGACCCTCCTCCTGTGCCTCCACCAGCTGAACCTCCGGTCCCCCCTCCACTGCCTCCTACTGCACCTCCTCCAGTACCACCACCAGCAGAACCTCCCGAGTTGTTACCTCCTCCACCACCACCTGCAGACCCTCCTCCTGTGCCTCCACCAGCTGAACCTCCAGCTCCCCCACCAGAACCTCCGACTGCACCTCCGCCTGTACCTCCACCGGCAGACCCTCCAGGAGCAGATCCTCCCCCAGAACCCCCAGCAGAACCTCCTCCAGTCCCTCCTCCTGCAGAGCCTCCTGCGCCACCATTTTGCCGGGGAAGTAGAGGAATCTCTGGGATATTGAGGACATCCCGGATTGCTTGCTTATCAGGGATAAGTCTGTCCACATCTTTCTGAGACTTCTCAATGTTGGAAGTATAATCCAGCTGCTTGGCACGATAGTCAAGCTGAGTCGTGTTAGGCTTATTTCTCATGTTTTAGGTTCATCTACTCACAGTCGGATGCCCACTAACGGGGCAAATAGCTGCTAGGGTAAGAACAGCTACGTAGGCGTTGTACTTCATGTTGGATATTGGCTTGAAGGCGTTGAGATGCGTCACTATTGAACAGTGAAAGTAATTGAAAAGTTAATATTCAGTGACAGAACCGACTAACCCTTCAAACCAGCAACGCCGCATACTTATAGATAGAACGGAGCAGACCCTGTAATACTCCTGGACCAAGACTTGTGGGCTATGATGAGATGTGACAGGTCCTCAACCTACAAGTGCGAAGGAGGGCATTGCGCTGAAATGAAATGAGGGCAATAAAGAGCAGGGATTAGAATGTGTTTAAGTGGCCTATTTTTAATGGTTGCAGAGGCCAAAGTGAAGGAAATCCAGTTAGTGATCTGTGGTGTGAAGCGAATAAGTTTCCATCCTTAATACCACCTACTATTCAAATATCACCAACCGTCTTGTCAATGCACACGGCAGAGGCAAAAGTATCAACACTGTGATGTAGCTTGTGTTCAAGACTAAGTGCCGCGTACAATGTATTTTGGAAACGCTTCAACATTGAATTGGGAGTTTCGGCCGCGATTTGAAGTCAGGGACCGAAGTATAACGCCTCGCGCTTTGACAATGAATTTATGTTTTGCAGATCATATATCTAAAGGAGACACACTAGCACATATATCATGCGTTGTTAGCAAGTGCCGAAAGACTAAACAGCGGAGCAGCATAACAACTTCCTATAGTTAAGACCGCCACTTTTACCACTTTCCAGACAGTCTTGATAGCTGGTACATATCACATGTGTATATGTACTCCTTGGCTACTCATAAAAAGACATCTAGTTTGGAGTGTTTAATTAGACAGAACTAGTATACTTCTCCAAGCTCAGCATGACACCGAGGTATGCTCTGTGTATCCATTCGTGCAGGTAAGTGTCCGTTCACACGGCACGGCGATACCATGTCTCGGATGGCGCCGGGTGTTAGTTATGCATTACAGTGAGATTAGGCTGTATATGTTAGAGTTTTCACTCCTCAATTTCATGTTTAGTTTATCCCGGATCACCCGATCTGCCTACTCTGAGTTAAATTCGATATTAAATCAAACATCTCAACATACAATCAAGGCATATACTAGCTGTCCACAGGATAATAGTCCAAGATATACTCTTCCGCATGATAGTTGATCAGGTCCCGCGACTGTTACATTGGCGGCTAAAAAGTCACTACGTGGCAAGAGCAACTTACCTTTTTAAGTACGGGCAGAGATGGCCTGGTAGCAAGCATCATTGTGCTCAAATGTATCCCTGTAGATACATTACGATTCCATGACGTGCTGAACATATATATGCCCCTGTAAACTTAGTGCTGTAAACGAGAAATCAAAAGTACGTAGATCTACATCCCTGCGAAGCTGAAAACATGCCGAGGAGGCAGCTTGAGCAGCCCGACCCTCTCTGGTTGGTCAGATGGAACCACTGCTCAGCTTGATAAGTTCAAAATGACCACCCCTTCAATTGAAGAAAACAAGGCTCTTTCAGTCATTGCTGGAATGCTCGTCGTGGCTCATCATAGGACGGGAGCTGTGAGTTCTGCTGACTGAGACAGCCCATTCTGGTAGATAAGATAACCGATAACTGATAAGCAGACCGATAAGATAACAAGTTTAACCGCCTTTCCAGTATAGGGTACAACCGGCAGACTACAATTCTGAACGGATTTATTAGATTTCATTCAAAAGGGGAACGCCTAAAGGCCGTCTGGTCTAGGCAGTAATTGAGGCAAACAATTTAAGGATCTCTAAAACTAGAAGTATATTTTAAATATTGTAAACGAAAGTTCCATAGCCACCTAAATATCTTCGGTCGCATGTGATTTAACTTCCTGGCTGACGCTATTTTGAGTGGGAAAAAAGGCCATTACTTGCGACTAACCTTGGAAATAACTGCTGATCACACATCATGTCATTACCCGGCAAGATGAAGCCTGCCCCTCGATTTAAGCCCGCTAAGCAGGCAATAACAGCAGCAATTCTCAGTGAATTCATAGCGGGCGTGGGCTGCAGCAGGTCTAAGACGGCTGAAACGCGACGCGCTGCGTTTCTCATTCAGCGCCAAGGAAATTACCAACTCAAAATGCGAAACGCGTTTCCAGATGAACATGGGGGAAAACAAGAGGCCGTGATTGGTCAAAAATAGGAAATGCAGATGGTTAATGTGGAGGATAAATAATGACCCCTCGGGCATTCTTTATTCCGCCAGGTCTGTATCTGTATTTGCGTAACACGTAATTGCGATCTAACCTAGGTAAATAAAATATATCACTTCAATCTTGCGACACAGCGTAAACATCACACTTATGGGTACTACCCTTATGACCATGAAGTCACAAGAAATTAATGCTGGCTTTTGCATGCGTTTTACTACTCTCTTTCTTTACAAGCTTAATAGAATATCGTGTTTGCGCCGTCTGCGGAAACATCCAGGGCGCATTCTGCTAGTCTCATCCAAGCTCTGCATCAAGGCAACGGCCTTTACAACACTAGCAGAGGCAAACGCTATGCTGTTCGTAGCACAAAATACATCTATGCCAGTCCCAAAGGTGTACTGCATTTTCAAACACAAGGACCGTGTATATATACTCATGGAGAGAATCGCAGGCCAAGACCTGTCGCAAGGGTGGACACAAAGGTCAGAAGAGTCTAGAGCGCGGATTCTCGCACAACTGAAGACCATGACGGCGGAACTACGCAGTATTTACCCCTCCAGATGGTATTGGCGTTGCTAATGTAGATGGAGGCCCCATTTTTGATCAACGTCTTCCTGACAAATCCTTCTGGGGTCCTTTTGCAACAATTCAAGACTTCCATCGAGAACTACGCTGTGGACTTGAACTCAGAGACAATGAAGAAGCCTTCCCAGGTCTACAGGAGCTTATCGAATTTCACAACGGGTCATGGCAGAGACCAGTTTTCACCCATAGTGACCTTAGTAGCCTTAATATCATGGCTGTAGACGATAAGATCACTGGCATTGTGGACTGGGAGTCAGCCGGGTGGATGCCGCCGTACTAGGAGTATACGTCTGCTTGGCATGTTAATCCACGTAATGCCTTTTGGCGCGACGCCGTTGATGGGTTTCTTACACCTTTACCACTTGAACTGGAAATGGAAAAGACACGTCGGCAATACTTTGGCGAGTTCTAGCTGGATATCATCTAGACAGCATTTCTACAGCCTCATCCGACAAGACAGCCTACTGCTTCGAGCATGTCTCACGGTACCAACTCCTTTCCCCTAAGAAGATCATATGTCGACACTCTGCTGGTATCAAACTGTCCTGGAGCAGCCTGACTGTCAAATCGATGCTGCATTGCCTTCTGTTCAACGTACCACATAGCTGTGTCAAGTTATTCAGGAAGATGTATTGTATTAAATTGCTGATAGAAGTAAGCCGAATTTCTATACTGACGCGATATATTTCTAACCCTTACTACCTATGTACAATCTAGCCTAAGTCGCAGGTATACTGTATGTAAGATGCGGATTTTAACTATTGGTCAGCCTATGTTATCTTTAAGCGCTTACTAGAATTGAAGATGCCGTGGCTAGGATTGGTGTGTGTCAGCAACATGGATCAGGGTAGGATAATGTAGGCAGAATCACTGACTGGTTGGCTTCTTGGGTCTTTGTTGGTTGTGTGGGGAAAGCAGAAGCGGGCTGTTTAGCTGTGCTTCTAAAGTGTGTTAGGAAAAGGTTGCTCTTAGTGCCTTATATCTTATGTTATTATAGTTGTGTGTGTCGCCAGGTGTTAGACTTCGGTGGTCGGCTTTAAAATTCGCAACCAAAACTATCAACCATCAAGAATTGAAGATGCATTTACATACTCTGCCACTTTTAGTACCCTGTGCTGTTACGACCACAGTGGCTACATACGGCATTCCCCATATTTTCTCATGTGGCCCTTGACACTTTCTATGTCATCAGCCAATCGCCTGGTCTCTAGTCCGATCGTCGTTCTGTCAGACGCATTTGCTGACATCTGGTGATGAAATGCCCGGCAATGGATTGTCTGTATGCGATCATTAGCATACGTCTCAGTAAGTTAATTTCTGGATCTCATTAAATTTGGCTTCTTGAGACCCAAGATCATCTGGCCTTTGGCCTCTGTCATTATGTTCGATGACGAGTTTATATTCAAGCCAAGAATGTCGCTGTTTTCTCGTGGGGAGAGTTTCTTCAGGGCGGATTATATTAACCTTTGTATGCATATGAGTAAACTATGACATTGTCAGCAGCCTCACGCATTCTTACATACTCAATATTAGAAGTTTCCCAACTTGTGATAGGTTGCGGTTAATAATCTTTGCTGTAATGATGGGCATTTTTGTGGGACTTTCCAATGTTGAGATGCAACTATGTAAATTGATCCGCTTTGCTGCTAAACTCTTGCGTTGCTTTTATTTGCCGCACAGAATATGCAATACCGCACCAACTCACCAAATTCGGTAGCATGTTTCTGACTCATCAACACTAATGCAAAGGTCACACAGGTAAGACACAGCTGTAATAGGCCTAGTTAAGGGGTAAATGTCCCTAATGGCGTATATTATCCAGTCGAGTGAATAATATTTAAGAGATTTTATGGCTTACTTAATGATCTACTGGAAGTGCACAACTTCACACATCTGGATTTCGTGAGTTGACACGGTACACTGTTACCACCCGGCTTTGTTCACCTCGGTTTTCTTTTCAATATCTTTGCCCGTCTGGCTATAAGAACAGTTCAATGGGTAGCAGGCCTGAGATGAAGTAGGAAAGACTATACGTTATATCCATTGTTTCACTTAGACGCCAAGTCCAAGCAGAGACCAATCTCTTCTAAACCCCCAGCAGATACCTCAATACATCTTAGTAGTATTCTTCCTTCAGTTCTTCGGTTGGCAGTATAACTTGTTGATACCGGTAAGGCAATGATTCGGGGCGTTCTGGCCCTTATTATCAACATACATACAGGATTGACTATTCAATGCATTAGCTTAATGAAATGATGCTCGCAAATAGATCATAAGATACATACCTGTCTTTTCCAAAGGTACAACCACAATCCTTGGCGGTCTTCCCAGATCCGACTGCTGACTGAAGTCCGCTTCTGTTGATAGTGACCGTCTCCAGATAAGGGTAGCACTGAGACTTGCATCTGCCACTTTGGTTAAAGCCATCACAAACTTTAACCTCACAGCACGCAGCAGAAGCTATGTTAGCTCCAAAGCCGAGAGTAAAGAGGGTGGCGGCAAGAGTAGAGAACTTCATGTTGTTTTTTAGACTGAGGAGTTTGAACTGAAGAATAAGATGGGTGAATAGTTAAGTTGAAAACCGCAGCAGCGAGACTACTATTTATACCATATTCTACAGGAGGGGCTCGGTAGAATAGTGGGAAAGAAGTTATACTGATACCAGACTCGGAGTGGGGCCGGATGGTAAGCGCAGTGCGTCTGTGATTACACTTTAAAGCAGGGATATTAAAGCAACACCGAATCAGAGTTCACAAAGTGCGAGATTTATTACGGCTTTAGCAACTACTTACATGCTATAATTGCAGTATTGTGTCCTCATCAGCGAGATACTCGTATCTGTTTTTGAGGAGCTAGGGTGCCAAGTCCATACTCGTCAACTGCGCAAGGGAGTACGTGGCGATGCAGTCCTGGACAAGCTTGAGATCACTTGGAGGCGCTCGCCGTACTGTCTTGTCCTTGGCGTCAGCCTGAGGCGAATGCTTACTGCCCTTTTGGGCGATGTGGACCAGGCGATGGGCCGGGTGTAATACGAATTCGCGTCGGTAAGCTGTATCCGGACATGGCGCTTATTCTTAAAGTAAAGCTCTGTTGGCTCCTTGCTAAATTGGATTCGGAGAAGATATCTGCCGGTGAGCCTTTGAAGATGGTGTATAACAGGGTTTTCACCCCCAAAAAGGTATTTTCTGAGACCATAGCCGCTGATGCTAGGCATAATGTCGCCAGTTCAAGGAAAGAAGACAAAAAGGGCATTCCGTCGCATCCCGGCTCTGCCTTTTTGTCTCTCCGAGGATGAACTTTTCATGCTTTTGCCTATTAGTCGCTTAGTTCTGTTGAACCGAAGCTACCTTACCTCAGGTTATGTCAACAAGTTTTCAATCTAAAAGCGATTTGAATCTGTCTTACCACTCTATCACTCGACACTTACTCACTTTATTGCGACGCTCCCCAGGTTATGTTGTGGAACCAAGGACATTCTTCTTCATTAAAACAAATCTTGAACAGCAAGTAACCAGTATGTAGAGTCTTACGAGAGACTCTATGAGAGTGTAGGGTAGGATTTGTTTTTAAGCGCTGTGACTGTTTCGAAACTTTGCTTTGGGAGGCTGTGGTAGAATGTGGCCGGATCGTGAAGATGACGGGGAGAGAAGATGTACATGGCGCACTAGTTCACAAACTGTCTTGAAACCGCAACTGAAGGTTTCAGTTGGAAACCGGTTCAGGCGTATAACAGTTGAAAATGACTGCATGGATGTTATGTCATTCGACTTATAGTTATTATATCGTTAGACCGCTCTAAGTCTCATAGATCCCGTGTCTAGGCCATAGCCTATAAGGGAAATTAGACTTTAAGATTTAGGAAGCTAGAGAGACTTCAGACACTGTCTTGTCTGTCGCCAAGGAGGCTATCCGCCGATGGGTTGAAAGGCGTGTTTCATTTGATAGTCTGTTAACAACAATGGCATAGGTGTTTCACCCCTACAGTAAAAGATTGGAGACTGTCCTGATTAGCACGTGTCATGTTACATCATGATGCAAAAAAGCAAACATGCATGTACCCAATGATGCACTGAAACTTGATCTCATCAAGAGACGAATGAACAAGTACTCGATTTAGGATCGGGCAACTAATTCCCTATGTACCGTCTCTCATAACTTCAAATCTATAATCGCGGCTGAAGATCTTTTCCCCTTGTTCAAATGCATTGATATATGCCGTAATAATCATGCTCGTTTCTGTCATCCTCATTCTAACCCAGCCCTCCTGTTTAAGCTTTTTCTCATCTCGCTCAAACTCCCTTTCCCAACCCTGCTCAACGCACGCTGACAAGGGATCATCCGGGAGCACGGTGGCCTTAGTCATGGTCCACCAACCGTAGACCCAACCCGTCTGGTCAATTTTCCACTTGCCGTCGTCCCAGTCGACGTGAAGAGTAGTCTGTTGCGTATCCCAGTCCTGGCTGACGAATGTTTTGTGGTTTACAGGTCGTAGTTCGATTTGGGACAAAGCGCCGTTGACAGCTGGTCTAAAAGGTCTGAGCTGCGAATCAAGCGGATTATCTTGTCGAATCGGCAAGCCAAGGCCGCCCTTGGCGCAGTCGATAGTGAGAGTAGTGACTTCAGGTGATGGCCATACCATGGGGAAATATGTTGACGACAACGCAAGACGAAGACGACTCCCAGGGCTGATGCGGTTTCCAAAGTGATTCAATTTGAGGGTAATGTCGTAGAACTCTCCCGGCTCAAGAGGCTTCAAGTCTTGATGGCCTTGTCGATGTGTGAGGTTGAGGAGTCCGTGGGAGATCTTGGTTGCTGCACCATCGGGTAAGACTTCCGATAAGGTCGCTGCTACCAGGGCGTTTGATTTGTTGCTTGCGATACGTAAATCCAAAGTTGGGGGCCCAAGAAAGTCTGTCGGCTTTGTGAAAGGCTCTGTATCGAACACAAGAGAACCACCAGCCTCCAGACGTTGGTCTGCGGGTCCTTCTCCTTCGACGCCAAAGATCAACCACCTACCACCAGCGAAGCCAAGGGTTTGGGGTGAACAGACATCAACCTTATCATTGCTATTCGATGCTCCGTCGGTCAGTTTTCCCGGAGACAGACTCAGGTGTTGAAATGAGCATTTCTCGTCAGACCAACTATCCTCGGCAACCCAACTACCAGGCCGAGTTTCAACATAAGGCGCAGGCCGAGATGTCTCGGAAAGGAAACATCGCAGCATGGGCTCATCCATAATACCCGTCTCGATTCCTTTTAACCATTTATCCCACCATCTGATCGATTCTTGTAAGAACCCAATCTGTGGTCCCGGGTATCCAAAATTCGGATATTTGTGGCCCCACGGTCCGACGAGGCCCTTTCTCGGGACTTTAAGGTTTTCAAGCATCCTGAATATGGTGTTGGTGTAGGGATCCATCCATCCGCCCACAAGATAGACGGGACACTGAATAGAACTGTAGTCCTCGCAGACAGAAGCATGCTTCCAGAAGTCGTTCCGACGTTGGTGTTCGTGCCATTCCTTGGCATAGAATCCACCAGAGTCCAGTCTTTTCAACCACAGGTCACGCCACTGGTCTCCAACGATAGCCGGGTCTGGAGGGGAAGAATTGATGGATAACATGGATGCAGCCCATGTGAGATTCTCTGTCAGTAGACAGCCACCCATGTAGTGAATATCGTCGTTGTAGCGGTCGTCCGTCGAGCACATGGTGATGACAGCGCGAAGCTCAGGTGGTCGCCGAGCAGCGACCTGCAGTCCATTAAAACCACCCCAAGAAATACCAATCATTCCAATTGACCCAGTGCACCATTTTTGAGTAGCAATCCATTTCAAGATCTCCAGGGCGTCGTCCTGTTCTTGTTTAAGATACTCGCCCAACAGTAGACCTTGAGAGTCGCCTGTGCCGCGCATATCGACACGGACACACGCATAACCGTGTCCTGCCACATAGGGATGGTTCATGGCATCTCGAACAGCAGTCATATCGCTTTTACGATAAGGCAGATACTCGAGAATAGCGGGTACAGGGTATAACTCTGCATTTTTGGGAAGCCATATCATGGCTGAAAGGACGACGCCATCACTCAAAGGGATGGGTGCATGAAAGATGATGTCGATTGGTTGAAGCTGCATGGTTGATAATTGCAAGAAATTGAGTTACCGACTGACGTGACGGCTCAGCCTGTTGGAAGGGAGTGAACAAGGTGAAAAGAGCCAAGGCTTTCCTCTTGTAGATGGTGTCTCTTGTCAAGTGGGGACCCGATTTGACGCTCACTTTTGGTCACCGCTAGGGGGCGGGGTAGCCATGGATTTGGCTTATCTTATCCTTGGCCGACGTTCTGATTCTCCATAAGACATCAGGTCGTTGAGAAGGTAATCCCCTCCAGATTTCCATGTACAATATCGTTTTCTGGAAAAGAAATCTGCATTCCTCACTATTTGTTGAGTATCGTATGAGCAACTGGTTCATTAAAATGGGAGATTGAGATTCATCATCAAGAAACACACAGGCATCAATAACTAAATATTTTGTTGGTAAAGCGACATAATCGGGTAAACACAGGGTCGATCAAAGATAGTTCAGGGGTGTCAAAGCAAATCATTACCTGTAGTAGAATTAATTGAAATGCCTCAATAAAGTTCAATAGATAAACTTCGTTTCTTGAGTAGCATTCGGCCCCAGTTCTAGTATGCGAGGGGTATTCCCCGCGTCTTATCTCCTGCTATCGACTCTTTACATGATCCACATAGACTGATAAAATGACGCTCTACAGGTTACGGCGCATTTGTGCGTCTTGAATCGGGTATCTGCTACCGTTGGATGTTCCAGTAGCGTAAATGATAAGAGATCATGATAGAGAATCGGCAGAACAGCCGAGTTTGCCGATGTCCTGAAGAATCTCTAGTCCTATCTTCTGAACGAAACATCAACCCTTATTGCAGTATCCAATCGGGGGGTAATCCTACATATTCCCCATCATCCGTCAGGCCTGCTTCAAATCACGATATTAAACGCTGATTTATTACAACAGCATTTGTATCTCTTTCCCCTCATCATAGATGATTACCACTTACGATGTCAACTCTCAACATTAGCCCCACCGTCTCTAATGGCGAGTCTAATGACACCAAGAAAGTCGAAGAGAAAGGTGCTCAAGATGTTGAGATTGGTGTGAGTGACTCTGAAAAGCAGACATTCTATTCAAAGATGTCTGTGTACCTGATGATGATCTTTTCTGGTCTCGCCTTGGGTTCAGATGGCTAGTAAGTCCACAACCTTCTGGAACACCAATAGTCAGCGTACTAATGTTACACCAGCAACGCAGGAGTCATCGGTAATCTCGAGCTCTTGTTCACGTCTCTGTACCCAGATGCTCTAACAAGCATGATGTCTTCTCGTTTATCCAACGCCTTTCTTATCGGCATGATCGTCGGTATGATTGGCTTTGGCGTCTTGGTAGACCAGCTCGGCCGCAAAACAGGAGCTGTCATGACGACTGTCATCCTAGTCGTCGGAATCGCGCTTAGCACCGGCGCCAGTGGGACATCTGACACTGGCCTCATGTGGATGCTCGTCATCGCTCGTGGAATCGCTGGTGTCGGCGCTGGTGGTGAATATCCTGTTTCTGGTGCTGGAGCTCTGGAAGCCTCTGACGAGGCAAGCCACTTCCGCAAATCCCGTGGCTTCATGTTTGCCATGGTTGCAGACTTGTCTGCTGGTTTGGGATATACCTTTGCCGCTCTTGTTCCCCTGATCCTGCTACTATGTGTCCACCAAAGGACCGATCGCTACGAGCTTGTCTGGAGATTGTCGTTCGGACTCGGTGCTATTCCTCCCCTTACAATTTTCTGGTTTCGTCTGAGGATGCGAATGTCTACCGCTTATCGAAAGTCTGCTATGCGAAAGCAAAAGACTCCTTATGTACTCATCTTCAAAAAGTATTGGCGACGAATCTTTGGTGCTGCTTTTAGCTGGTTCCTGTATAATTGGATTTCTATCCCATTCGGCATCTTCAGTTCTGTCATCATTTCTCGAGTCAATGCGTCCAATTCACTGGTTCAGAATCTGGGCTGGGGCGCGCTTATTAACAGCTTCTATCTTCCTGGTCCGTTTATTGGGGGTTTTCTCTCTGATCGAATTGGAAGGAGAAAGACAATGGCGTTAGGTTATACCCTACAGGCAATCCTCGGATTTGTTCTTGGGGGTGCCAATGAGAAGATTCAGAAGGTATTTCCACTCTTTGTGGTTCTCTATGGAATCTTCCTTACCCTAGGTGAGGTTGGTCCAGGAAGGTAAGTGATCCCTATATGTGACTCGATATTTCACTGACCTAACTTTACCTGCAGTACGGTTGTCATTATGGCAACTGAGCCATTCCCCACCTCTGTGCGAGGCCATACTATGGGATTTATCTCCGCTTGGTCCAAGGCCGGAGCTGCTATAGGCACCCAGGTTTTCACTGCCATACTCAACTCATACGCCGATCCCGTTAAGGGCAATCAAGTTGCTTTCTTGGTTGGGTCCAGCTTTGCAGTTGTTGGTGCATTGAATGCCTGGTTTGTTCTCCAAGACGGTGAGAAGCAGTTAGAGAAAGAAGACCTTATTTGGAAAGATTACCTTGCCGAGAATGGATGGGATGTAACTTGGGGCGATTATGAAACTCCTGACCCAGTGAAAACAAAGAATCAGGAACTACTAGTCCGATCTTAGTATTTAGCTAAGTAAACCTAGAAGTACAATCTATAGACAAAAGACAATTATCTATATCTTAAGCCTAACTACCAGTTACTAATACCTTAGCCCTATTAACTAGTAACCAAGCTTGACCACAAGCAGTGGTTGTCAGAAGTTGGTAAGGATGGGAACTTCGTCGGGAAAGGGAAGAAAGTCTTTTCACGAAAGTTCAAGGGTGGAGGAAAGGTTGTTCTGAGAGGCAGCAAGTCTGATATACAGAGTGGCAAGTTAAATGGTGTATTTCTTATATGGTTCTGTCTAATCTAGGCCTTATGAGGCTCCTCCGTACGGAAGCGCCTTATCTATCCATCGATCTAAATGTCGCCTTTCCACCTTATTCATGAGTTAAACAAGATTACGATCATGGAATCTAGTAGCCCCGAGCAGCACAGCCATTTGTGTCGATGTCACTCTAATATCCCCGAGCCGCTTCGAGAATGATGTCTGCTACCTCTTTACCACGACTCCAAAGAGCAGCATGGCTAGCACCATGTAGCACATGCTTCTTAGCACCTATTCGCTTGGCAAAGAACTCTTCTAACTCAGGCTGGATGATCTGGTCCTTGGTCGCGACGATATAGTGCTTATTCGTGACCTGTTTCCAAGCAGGCTTGCCAGAAGGATAATTAAACCTTGCAGCGTCAAATGGTCCCTGGGTAGCAGCCAGGATCCTAGCCTCACCGGGGTTGACATCAGGGGCAAAGTACTTCAGATATGCCGGCTGGGGTAGCAAAAGACGTCCACTAGCATCAGGATATATGTACTTTTGCGATTCAAGCGCTGTGTAGTTTTTGCCGAGCCCGGTGACCGTCTCGTCTTCGTCGGGGGCAAACGCCGTAACATAGACAAGGGACTTGATGTTGGGCTCGTCAGTAGCTGCGTTGGTCATGGAAAAGCCTCCAAAAGAATGGCCAACGACGACGATGGGGACCTCGTTCTCATTGTTGAGGGTATGGATTGCTTCTTTCACAGTTGCGATGTCGTTTGGGAGACTTGTCAGGGGCTGTTGGACAGCGGTGACGTTGTGACCTGCGTCTAGCAAGGCTGGGATGACCTTGGACCAGGATGAGCCGTCGGCTCCAGCGCCGTGAATAAGGAGGATGCGAGCGGGAATCATTTTGCAGCGATGTCGTGTTCAAGAAGAAAGATGAAGTGACTTGAGTGCTTGAATTACAAGACAATGAGAGAAGGAAAAGCTTTGGCTTTATATGGCTTTGTAGTGACCCAGATATCTCAAATCAATTGTCTTAACCATAATGGTATTTCAAATTCAGTCATCGAATATAAGAGAGAATGAGAATATTGACAAGGGGAGAAAGCGCTAGAGCGTATTCCAAATTTGTATGCTTCTCTTTGCTCTTGGTGCTTTGCACTAAATTCTGACACGCATCTACAAATCTGGCTTATTGCGCGACTTTGATTCTACGTAACAGAATTACAAATAGCTCTCACCGTTTTTGCAATTAGGTTTATTCAACCCCTGTAATAGTGTCCGGATCTTCCGTATTTAATGCCTGTACCTTTGCTATGATGGAATCCCGGTATTCGCTCTGATTTGCCGTCTGTAACTTTAACTGAAAACCTCTACTACGTAATACTACGCAGAATTATCAATTGCAATCTTAATCTTCTATTCAAGTGCCGCAATGTTCCTCCCCATTTGCCGCGACCCTTGTACTTGGTTAGCATGGATTATGGCGTCATAGCTGAATGTATTACACTCATCAAAGGCTCGTATTCTCTCAACTATCTCAAGTATTTGTCAGTGTAGACCTGAAGGCGGAGACTCTCATGGCTTATGCAAGTTGTGTCAGATGGCCAGTATTCTAAATTAAAGGATGGCGAAAGTTATATAGCGTACAGCGTATAGCGTATAGCGTATAGCGTATAGCGTATAGCGTATAGATCGAATTGAGATACTCCTTATGGATCTGATAAGTGGTTGCGATTGGCTGCGAATTTACTCGAGCGCAAATATCAGATCGATATTTGCAACAGGCCAATGATTCAAAAAACAATCATTGCAAAAGATTCCACATGGCTTTTTGTGTTTCCCGAGTCTATACGATATGTAGGTAAACCTGGTAGTCGGCAGAACAATCCATTCGGCCTTCCATAACGAACTGGTTGTGGGTAGCTGTGTCGACCAGATGTAAGCCAGTTTCAAATGAGTAGGAAATGTTATATCGTTTTGTGCTACACTACGACAGCAAGAATCATTTGGGTGGTTAAATCATTTATAGACTACCTTCCAACCGTCTATGACCCCAAATCAATAAGAACTAATTGAATATGCCAATTAGACATGGCCGTTTGTAGGGTCACTAACTAGACCATCATCCTTGAACTTATACCTATCCTCCAGGTCCCAGTACTTGTTAAAGCCAACACCTTCGCAAACCTCGCTATATGAAAGGATCATGGGCGGCTTTCCAACAGTCATACTCTTTTTGAGCTCTTCCAAGGTCTCACGAATACTCTTAAGCTTAGCAGCAACGAGCGTCCAAGGGTAGGCCACGGCACAGAATCCCAACTCGGCGAGGTCCTTTGCAGACAGGTTTTCTGTCTTTCCTCCTTCAATTACTAACACTTTATGTCAGCACGTGTAATAAACACGGGATAAGAGCTAAAATGTTGGGACAAACTTACTGTTTGCGAACGTGGGGATGCCAACCTCTTCCACGCATTTACGCATAGACTCGCGATCGGGGAGAGCCTCAACAAAAACGGCATCGACACCGATTCGCTTAAACTCTTTGGCACGGCTCAAGGCTTCATCCCATCCGTGGATCAGAGCGTCTGTTCGTGCAAGCACAAAAATATCCTTGCCTTGATCTCGAGCGTCGCAAGCAGCCTGGATGCGAGCATATGCTTCACCACGAGAGACCACAGACTTTCCTTTAGTATGGCCACATCCTGAGGTAGTTAGCATCAGATGGTCATAGCAATGGTAGTATGTATCAGTGAACTTACGCTTTGGCCAAGTTTGATCTTCAATCATGATACCAGCGGCGCCAGCATGGGCATAACTCTCCACAGTTCTCTTAACATTGAGTGGGCTGCCATAGCCTGTATCTCCATCGGCCATGACAGGAACAGAAACCTGTCGAACAGCTTCTTGGATCTTATCGCACATTTCAGCCATTGCGATATACCCAGTGTCAGGTAGACCATATGCACTAGACACAGGATAGCCAGCAAGGAAGACCATTGGGAAACCTGCCTCTTCGACGAGTCGCGATGAGAGACCGTCATAGCTACAGCAGTGGGCAAGGATCTTTGTGGGGTCTTTATGAGCTTCAAGCATCATAGTGCGAAGAGCTGAAGCCTGAACTGAGGGAATTTTGCCGCGGACATTTTTCAAAGTAGCTGTTACATCAACGATTTGCCCGGGCTTGCCAGACTTTTCCAAGGCTGGGGCCTTGAATTGGAAGGGGTAGGGGGTGGTGTTGACGAAAGACTTGGACATTGTGATTCTGAGAGTGATTGGTATCGATGTTTGTGGTTGAAATGGAGATGGAAGGATTGATGATGGTTAGGCAAAGTTAAAGCTTCTCATCAGGCTGTTATATACATCGACTCGGGGAGGATACATAAAGGTGAATCGCTTATTGAGATCCGGATATCGATGGAGTCTTTCGGAAATTGATGGAAAGTGCCGGATATTGACGCATCCGAACCTGCGTTTCGCGGACCTAAGAAAGCTTCCTCAGATAGTTTGAGCAAAATCCGGGGTATGCGGGGACCCCGCAATCTAGCCCGGGAAGGATCTTGACCGAGATCAGATGCTTTCTTTTGCGAGCTACGAATCTTGACTCCGGAGACTGACGGCATCTGTCGACGACAAAGCCAAAACACGCTGAAAGTGATACGCTATCTGCCGCCTACTAAAACCCACCTGGATCCCCGACGGTATCCATTTCGAACTCCAAAGATAATCAAACTCCATCCCAATTTTACCTTCCGATATCGTCTCATACTTCGTCAATATGGATCGCTCAGACAACGAGCGCAAGATGTCTCTCGGCGCAGAGGAACTCGAGCACGCAGCAGAGTCCGAAGAGCGGCGGCATACTGATATTCCCGAAGAGGCCAACGAGCGTATTAAAAACACAGTAGGGCAATGACAATTGCAACACCATTGACCTTACTAACTACCATCCAGTTTGATCGCCGACTGCTTCCCATCGTCTGCTGCCTCTACGTCCTGTCATATCTCGATCGAGGAAACATTGGAAACGCGAAAGCCGCAGGTGCCCAAAAGGACCTGGATCTTAGTGACTCTGATTGGTCCTGGGTTCTCAATTCTTTTTATATCTGTTATGTCTGTTTCGAGTGGACGAACCTATTTTGGAAGATCCTACCTGCAAGCAAATATGTCGCTACGCTTTGCGTGCTGTGAGTCCGCCTTGATACAATCCTGCATTTTGTTCCATGTAGGCACTAACAAATACTATTGTCTAGCTGGGGAACTGCGGCCATGTGTTCTGGTGCCACGAAGAATCTCGGTGGGCTCATAGCCACTCGAGCCCTCCTTGGCGTCTTCGAGGCCGCATTCGGCGCCGGTGCCCCATACTTCCTCTCTTTATTTTATCGCCGCAAAGAACTCGGCTTTCGAGTTTCTCTCCTCCTTGGAATGTCGCCACTGGCCAATTGCTTTGCTTCGGCGTTGGCTTACGGAATCACCCACATCAAAGGTTCGATGGAGCCTTGGAGATACCTTTTCATTATTGGTACGTAGAAAAACTATGAGCTCTCTGACTCACAACTTCTAACTATCCTATCAATGTAGAGGGAGCCCCAACTGTTGCTTTCTCGCTCGTAGTTTGGTTCTTCCTAGCAGACTCGCCGGACAAGGCGAAATACCTGTCGGAGCAAGATGCCACCTACGCTGTGGAGAGACTCCAGATCCGCGATCGGACCAAGAAGACTGGGGTTCGTTGGAACCAGATCTTTGCTGGTCTTACAGACTACCAGAACTATATCCACACCGTCATCCACTTCTGCTGCAACTACTCTTTCGCGGGTCTTTCCAACTTTCTCCCCACAATAGTTCACGACATGGGCTACTCATCCGTTACTGCACAGGGCCTTACCGCGCCCCCATACTTCCTAGCGTTCCTTTGCTGCGTGCTAGCAGCCTTGCTGAGCGATAGGTTTGGTAAGAGAGGATATATCGTAAGCGGTTCTGCTTTCATCGGGTTTATCGGCTACCTCATGTTGGTTGTGGTTCAAGATGAGTCTAAGAAGGCAACTCGTTATGTTGCCATCTTTCTAGCCTCTTGTGGAGTGTTCCCTGCGCTCTGCATCAATATCACCTGGCTGTTGAACAATCAGGGAGGAGACTCAAAGAAGGGTGCCGGACTCGCCATACTGGCTACCTTTGGTCAATGCTCTTCCTTTGTCAGTAGTGTCAGTTTTCCAAGTTCTGATGGGTAAGTGTCCTCTTTCCCAGCAACCTTGTTCCGAACTTATGCCTTGGCGTTCATCGACTGACACAAGGCTTAACACAGACCACTTTACCTTCGAGGTACCGCTATTGGCTGTGGCTTGACTGGCCTCATTTCAATTCTCGGGCTAGGTTTACACTTCGCCTTAGAGCGTGAAAACAAGCGAAGAGACCGTGAGTATGGCACCGTCGAGGCTGATATGGCTGTTGATGTCACGGAGTTGGGCGATAAGAACAGGAACTTTCGTTACCTTACATAAAAAGGTAACCTGTTTGGAAATGGTACACAGGTGGACATTAGTCTGGGGGAGGGTCCTGTTGAATCATCATAGTAGTCATTTTGTTCATTAGTACGTTTTTAAATTGTCAGTTTAGTTTCAGTGGGTAGTTCTGAACATTACACATCTTCTAATTATGCACCTCCTCCTTTTTATCCTGCAAGCCAAGTGCCTATCAGCCACAAGATAAGTTTCGTATAGGGTGGGAGAGTGGGGATCATCTATTTACATCCTTTAACCACAAGCTGTGCATGTTCGGAGTCCAAGTGACAATCAAGTTACCCTAGAGACATGTCGAACCCTAGTCCATCTCCACACACATACCTTTCTTGGTCTTATCACTCTTTGGTCTACAAATGTTCAGAAAGCGACCTTACTTACACTTGAATTTTCATCAAGCTCACCTTCAACACTCTAATTCTCGCTTTCTGCACTCGCAGCCAGCGGCGATGGCTTCGCCTACGACAGACCCACGCACTACTTCCCCGGATGAAAGAAGTATACGTGCCCTCATCTCCGCACTTCAACCCACGCTAGCCCGCCTAGCTAGTCTCGAAGCAGACCGATTGGCGCGGGGATATGAACGCTGGCCACTCGGATCACTTGTGTTAAGCCCTGTCATTATCAGAACCGCACTACGTCGTCAATCTGATGCTTAGCAGACTTTGTCGTAAAATACTTAAGTCCGTCACCATCCGCCACTTTCCGACCATCTGTCGGAATGAAAGGATTCCCAGACAACTAACGAACGAGCAACTCCCCTCGTCCAGAAGAGTGTGACCCTCACCAATGGACGCTGACGCTCAAACGCAGCCCACTCTCCCTAGTAATAATGGGGCCCCGCGCGGACGACGCGTACGGGATTTTCGCCGGGGCTACCAGGCCTGTGAGCTGTGTCGGAAGAAGAAGATCCGATGTGTGGTCGAGGCTCCAGGTTTGTCTTGTTTGAGATGTCAAAGAGAAGTCAAAGAATGTGTTTTTAGTGATGAACGTTTTCATCGAAAGCGGAATAAGACTGGTAGCAGAATGGCATCTTCTAAAGAAGGTATTTGTTTACCATTGGGTTTTGTCACTCTCCTTGCTAACTGACCGCGTTTCTAAGTAGCTCTCGGCTCAAGAGATAGCGCTGCCAGAGAAAGCTCATCGCCGACCCCGGCCACTCTGGGCCAAGAAGTGTTGAATACACTTACTCAACAGTCGTCACAGCTATTTAGCGATAGAAATGACTTGACGCTGCACCCACAAGATTACTCAAATATTCCTCTGTCCGTCAACAATTCAATAGCGCAGGACCTATCTCAACCACAACAACAAGATGCCGTAACCGAGACATCGCCATCCATTGGCCCCGGAGGAACCACTGGTGACCTCACAGACAGTGTCATGAGAACCCTTGTTTCGAATGGGAAAGATGCACTGCGGCTCTTGTTCCAATCAGCGATCGAACACTCCAACAAAGATGGAACTACAACCAGCACTCTCCATCCCGCATCAAGACATGCACTGCATCATGCCGGAGAGACACTAACTCCTGGAACAACTTCTTCTGTCAGAACATCCAGGCCTATTCGTTTCTCTCCCGCTCCTCTCAATACCTTAACAATATGGCGATCATTCCGTTTTGTCAAGATGGGCTGGTTCACCGCTGAAGAGGCCGTAGCCTACGTTGACTTGTGAGTACCACATTTAAGGGAAGAGAGGAAAGACAAGATAATTAATCTTTGCTATTCGAATTCATAGATTCCAACAAAACTTGTCAGCATTGTCTCCGGTATCCAAAGGCTTTGACCTCAGTCACGAGAAACACTATAAGCTAATCACACAAGAGCCTCTCCTCTGCTCTGTCATCTTGATGATTTCATCTCGATACCACATCTTAGAAGGTGCCGGTGGCCTTGCAAGAAGTACACTCGTTCATCATCGCCTGTGGGAGCATTGTCAACATCTGATTATGAGGATCATCTTCGGTCAAGAAAAGCGATCCAAAGCCAAAACTAGAACAAGAGGCGCTATCGAAGCTCTTCTGCTGATTATTGAGTGGCATCCACAAGCAACACACTTACCACCCGCTGCGGACGGCTGGGACTCGTCTCTCCTACTCTCAGAATCGGATCCGAGGGATGACCAGTTCGGCAACCAGGCGGATGTCACTGACGATAATGAAGCTCAGTGGCTGAGAGACGTCATTATTCCCGCCAAGACCTCTGATCGTATGTCTTGGATGCTGCTTGGTTGTGCACAGTCATTAGCTCTTGAGCTTGGACTCTGTGATAATGATGACAGAGTCAACAGTGACACCGCACCCACACAGCCTCCAGGGTTACAGGCCGAGCAAACCCGACTTCGCGATCTGCTGTATATATTTCTAGAGCAACAATCCACTCGACTGGGATGTCCTTCCATGATGCCTACGTCTGTTTCACGCTTCATGTCAGAACCTTCCCGGAAAGATGGACAGAGTGATTCATTAACAGCGTGGCTTGACTTGACCACTCTAACCCGGACCATTATCGACGTTCTGTGCCCATCGGCAGTAGGAATTCGAGAGATTCTTAGTAGTTGTAGATACGTCAACATTATCAAACACTTTCAGCAACAGCTAAAGGGGTGGAGGACAACTCACCTCCGCCAAGAGAGTATGCATACCCCCTCTACTCCTACGATATCATTCTGTACTGACCACTTGTTGCTTTAGCTCTGTCTTCTCATGCATACGAGGACTTATCTATCGAGTTCAATTACCTTAGGACTTTCATGAACTCGCTCGGCATCCAGGCTGCCGTTGATCGGGTCCTCGGTGGGAGACCACCTAACTCTATTGATAATGATGTTCTACAGTCATCCATCACGGCAACAGACTATTCTTTCATCAAGGAAGTTATCGACTCGTCATGCCAGGCTCTCGAGTCTGTCTATAGACTATTCGAAGCTGGAACGCTTCGCTATTGTCCGGTTCGAGTCTTCCTTCGCATTATTATGGCTTCTATTTTACTTCTCAAGGCACTTAGTCTTGGAACACGTACTACAGATCTTGAATTATCTCTTGGGGTATTGGAAAGATGCATCGAAGCTTTAAGAGCTAGCAGTCTTGACGAGATGCATTTGGCTTCTCGCTACGGAGAGTTGCTGGATATGCATCTAGAAAGGTTTAGGCAAGGTATGGTCCCAACTTCTATACCTCGAGGCATTCTACCGGTGAATCAAGGCTCCCAATGGACCTTTGATAGTAGTGTCCCGCAAGGAGATCAGGCTTTGGGAGATATGTCGATGCCAGCTGTGGATGATTGGCTTGCTCTGCCATTTGATCCTAGCATAGCTCCGTTCGGTTTTTCCACTGATGATCCTGATCTAGCTGAGCCAGATGACAGGTCTTGGGATTTCTTATGGAGCTTACCAAATGTGTGATTACCAATCCTATAATTGCTGTTATCTGTAATTCTCTTCGTCGGCAGAAGTAATGAGGTTGTGATGATCCCACAGAACAGCTTGAAAATTCATTAATGATACTACTAATCTAGACTTTATATTCCCACACCCCGAGTACTCCTCCTAAGCAAGATCGTGAAAAAAGCCATAGTACCATGTCGAGTACCAGTTCTCGCCTCTGACGTTCTCGAGGTCTTCTTCCTCTGTCGAATTAGGGCTAATTTCATAGTCGAAGTGTTCATGCGATTGGGTACCAATGTTGTCAAATTGGAAGCAGTGCTTGATAAGACACCTCTGAAACTGACCGGGCTGCACACCATTGAGGGTGGTAATGATATCGTTGGTAGAAAAGTCTAATGAACCTATCTTGTGACTGTAAAGAAGAAGGTAATGCAGTTGATACTTTAGAGTTTAAGGTTGGAGAAACAACAAACAAGATTACAGATACTTTAAGATTATTCTGCCGATCAATATTCTCGTATGCTTCTGTATAGATATGCTGATATCTCTTATCCATCCTGTCCCTCAGAGAGCACGCGGCTTCAGCTAATGGACCTCGTATTGAGCCATGTTCCTTGCCCAGGCCACCGAGCCGCTGACTAGGATAGCCAAGTGTGACGTTGACTATAGATAACTATGAATTTCGTTTCTCCGTTTTAATTGAAGGCGGGGAGCCGAAGCCAGCAGGAGTATGTCATAGCGATATCCGTCAATCAGACACTCTATGTAGTATTATCTGCATCGTTAAGACTGCATAATGCAATCTGAGTATTATGATTATCATCCTAGCAATGTCTAGCGATGAAATCAACCATGATGGGTATGTTGGGTTGGAGATACTGATCAATGAAAGGATAAGGAGGAGCTGCGCGTTGGCAGCAGCCTGTGATGTTTTTATCTAACTTGCCTAGGCTGCCCCTGTCCGCCCGGACCTCGAGCGAACGGGTAGTAGAAGTCCTTCGGACTAAATAATTACCGAGTAGCCTATGTTTTCGGTCGGGCATTGCATGGCCCCGCCTTCACCGCCCTACATGATAAAGATGCGGTCAAGCATTGCCGTGATCCGTTGAACCAGTCTTTTTATTCATCAATAGGCAGAAGTCTATCCAGGTATTTTACGTAACCTCTTCGTATTGACATTGTTGCCGAGAGAGAAACGAAACGTATCCCCGCTCAAACTACAACCTTACGCTCAGTAAGCCAAGACTTTTAACGTAGATCTCATCAGGGCTGTATCGGTAATTCCGGATAAGGCTTCCAAGAGTGTCTGAGAACACGGAGCAGGGTTCAATGTGGAGTAATTGATTTTGGACTATAGAGAACATAGATGCGAGCATACATTTTAGTAACTGTACATACCAAGGTCAATTAAGTGAAAGGCTTTGACTGGTAGGTAGTAGAGCAGCATATACTCAAAACCGCTTTGTCAAACCAAACGTTCACCGCATTGTTGTCGAAAGAGGTCTAAGCTTTCCACTATACGTACGATACAACAAATCCGATCCCATTATGATAGATCCCACGCAAACCACATCACTGCTAGTTGGCCAAGCCGATTGAATTGAAAGGTGTTTAAAGCTATTGTGATGAATAGAATTGCGGTATCGGGATTGAAATCAAGATTTATACCTTTAGTTTGAGAAATGAATAAATAATCTTGATAGAGAGTGAAGCTACCCTAGATCTCAAAGATGTGACTAGGCCATCATTGATATGTGTTTTAAAAATAAGTTCTGGGTCAGTGCATCAATGCGCAAGCTAAGTACTGAATATTGAGGCTGACCCATCGGCATATCTCGTATTCAACAATTATATGCCGGATGATCTTTCGGTAAATAATGATCGACATGGAGATGAAAATATAAAAGGGCGGCACCCATCAGACTTGGAGAGTTTATTATCCATCAACACAACTCCAACACACTTCAACACTCAACCTCAACTCAACTGAACTACCAACTTTTACTTCCCATCTCTATTCAACAAACCATCAAGATGCACTTCACTACCTTCCTCACCACTATTGTCGCCGCTGGCATGGCTTCTGCCACCACTTACAACGGTGTCGCTGTCAGCAGCAACAAGAACATCAACAACTCAGCTCTCCAGGCCTCAAAGAGCGGCTTCGCCCTCAAGCTCAAGAACCAGGGCGCCACCTGCGACAGGGGCCTGACCGAGAACCAAGTCACATTCAGCCTCAACAAGAATGGCGAGCTTAACCTCTACACCTTCCAAAACTCTCAGGTTGCTTACGTCGACCGCTCCGGTATGGGTCAGGGCAAGCTCGGCTACACCACCATCGCCGACAAGGGCCTCGTTATCCCTAAGAACGCCGAAACAAAGGGCTGGAAGATCGCTGCCAACGGCGACCTCACTTTTGATGGAAAGGGCCTCATCGCTTGCCCTTACGACGGTTC
This sequence comes from Fusarium armeniacum, assembly GCA_013618295.1. NCBI lineage: Eukaryota > Fungi > Ascomycota > Sordariomycetes > Hypocreales > Nectriaceae > Fusarium > Fusarium armeniacum. The sequence goes on from JABFER010000071.1 coordinate 23,840, forward strand.
TTACTCCCTCTGGGTCTCTGCTGGCGTCGATAACCCCGGTGGCAACAGCAACTGCCAGGCTGTTACTATTCGCGCCAAGAAGGATGATAAGCCCGTTGCCTGTGTCTACTCCATCTAAGGTTAGCCTACCAGCTATAGAATTGCTGTATATACTCTGATTCTTACCTCATTAATCTCGTTGCTAGTTGGGGAGAAAATAGTTCTCTATATCATAGAATTCCAAGATACTGTCTGATTAATATTTATATTAGAACGATACTTGTTGGTGATGTCAAATGCTCAATGGTCATCAATATTGCATCTGGTTTCTACATAATCAGGATGAATTGAGTAGTTCATGTGCAATCAAAGAATGTTACTTATAACCATTGATCCTTGCCACCTAATAATTGAACAGGCCGGTAATTCAAGACTCAAAGTCCGAGGCTGGGCAAGTGACCGGCACTTGACACGAATGTTGAGATGTGTAACCCGAAACTTTATCAGGGTACATGCAGTTGGCGTCTGGCTTTCGGTAAGCCGAAAAAGAAAGTTCCGTAACCATACAAAACACCAGGCGAACGCCCGCAACCAGCCACCCATCTTTTATCCTACATTCTTCTCGATTTCGACCTCTTCAACACAACATCATGCACTGGCGGGATGAATCGCCAGTCGACTCCAGTGGCTGCAAGTATGATGGAAAAAACCTTCTAGATCTCGTTCGCAGTGGCAGGAGTCCCTTTGATGGTGTCTGGGACGTTAATCTACTAATCCGCGAGGTCGAGGAGAACTTGTCAACAAATGTGACAGACATTCCCATAATGACCAAAGGGTCTAATAACTATGTGAGTATATACTGTTACTGTATAGACATCTATCGAGTTAAAACAGGCTAACTTATCCTAAGGGCTTTCTCATCAAAACCTCCAACGGGCCGAATCTTGTTGCTCGTCTAGCTCGAGGGGATGTCAACATGCCCGCCTTTGATGGCTTCCCCATCGACGTTCAAGCATCAGAAGCTCAATTTGAAGTAGCATGCTACAATTTGCTGCGACAACAACCAGAGATCCGAGTTTCTCAGTTGCTCTATCATCGTATCCCAGTTCTACATCCCGGCCCGAAGCTTTCCGTTCCTCAGGACCTCGACGGTCGCCGACTTTTTGTTTTCAAGGAGTCTGAAGGGCAAGCTAATGTTTCGGATGATCTTACCTCTGAGGGACGGGTATAACTGCCGTTGTTTTATCTCCTTTCAATGACCGTGCTAACATTTCTCAAAGCTCCACCTCCTTGACCAGCTGGCTCATATCCGTGCGGCATTGTTCTGTTATGAACCTCCCCTCGAATTTGCGAAACAGTATTTTCTCGATCGGTTATTCAAGTTCAAGCCCACTTCTCTCTCCATGGGCATCGCTCCGACACGCGAATTCTGGGTCCACGTGCTTGAAGAGAAGATCAAAGCGACAATCAGAAACAAAGGCGACATGATCGGATGGGAGTCTGACGAAGAGACCGTTGGGCCTATCGCTCTGGCAGCCAAAAAGTCTCTTTTACGTGTCGTTCAGCTGATATTGCCTCCAGAGACTCCCAACGGCCGTTTGTATCGATTTGTTCTCGAACATGGAGACTTTGGCATTCACAATACGACTATTGCAAAGGATGAAAGTGGTCAACCTCTTGTGACATCGCTTTTCGACTGGGAAACAGCTTGTATCTGGCCTGCCATCCTGTCAGACCCTTTGGTGGCAGCAGGTCCCGTCGACTTGATTACTACTGAAAACGGCTCTCCCGACATCACACGAGTGCCAAAACAGCCATCTACTGCCGATTTGACCAAGTATCAATCATGGGCAAACCATTACATCAAGGTTAGTGATTTTCCTGGGCGACGCTCTTTCCCCCGTCCTTCCCTTGGTGTAATAAGAGAATAACAACATGAAACTTGCAGAAACTCTATCATGACGCGTCAGACTACCAAGCCGCAATTCAAGCTGGCAGGGGCTTCCGCTACCTTTGGTACGCATTGCGAGATTGGCGAGGGGGCAACTCGGAAGAGTTCTTTGGGGACTTGGGAGCATGGGCTGAGAAGCGCATTAAGGAGCAAGAGAATAGTTGAACAGAGGCACTTGAATCAATATACCTTTTGAGGTGCTCCGTGCATCCCTCGAGTCTTTAAACCCGCTTCGTCGCAGTCGAGTGGTGTCTGCAATATTGAAGGTTGTGATATGATCATCGCAGATACTGGACGTGCGGGGAACCACAGAGTAAATGTCTCACTCTTGAGGCCCCCAGTTGCCCCGTAGGAGACAAATAGTATCAGCGAGCTAGGGCCGTGTAGATATATGTTCTCACCATGCTTTGTCGATGGGCTCGATAGTGATCATCGAATGGCAACTGGAGTCGACGACAAATATAAGCTCGCTAACCTCATCTTGGGACATGTCTCACCCAGAAGCTCATTCATCACTGATCATCAACATCGGTTGTCATGGCGTTTATAACTAATCTTCTCGATGTCAACCATGTTGATTCTCTTCGTAGCAGTCATGAAGCCAACAGACCCTCTATCTATATCACTATCCATAGTACTGTGAACGAAAGCTTCCTGCGTCTAGTACGCAATGAGATTGATAGCTGCCTACGTTTGAACTTTGATGAGAACGAAGTCTATCGCATCCGACGCTCAACCTCGCCAACATCACAAATCCGGATCAATACGCTCCCGACTCTCTACATAACCTTAAAGGCTTGCGTATCACCCTCAATAGCTTTGATATTCGTGAATGGCTGTCAAGTATCACCGGTGTCGGTCCCTTGAGCGGCTTCAGGTTGAGGATGGGAATAAACCTGTATCGGCCAGGCGACCACCTGCTGATTCACATCAGTTACAACCCGAAAAGCAGAAATCGGAGACCAAACTTCATTCTTTACCTGACAGATCCTGATCATGATTGGAAATAGGACTGGAGGTGGTCTGAGACTGCACCCCTGTGACTCGCACCCAAGCAGTGCTATCTCTGGGGAGACGGTCAAGACCCTAAGTCTACCTGGTCAAAGTGCCTTCATCCATGTTTCAACCAACTGATATTTTTCGACGTACTACCAGGTATAACTTCTCACGAAGTCGAAGAAACTCTTCAAAGCGGTGATGTAACCACGGATCAAGATCGCTGCTGATTGATACTTAATGGATGTTTCCATGCCGCTCAAGATGGCGATCACAGTTTCGACGAGGAGTTTCATTAAGCCGGTGGGCAGCGAATGGAATATCCCCATAGTCTCAGGAATGCTAATTGTAATTTCTATGAGGTAAAAATAACATTTGAGTCGGCAGTGTTTGAAGAGCAAGCTAAAGGTTGAGAAAATAACTCGATGCTGACTCAACGTGATGTCGTTTATTTATCCCAGCATTTGGCGCCTGAGCACCTAGCTCAGTTAAGAAGTACAGGGTTCTATTACTCGAATAGATATGAAACAGCTATTGGCTTACGTGCCGATTGTGCCGTGTATACCGAAGTCGATCTTGAGGTCGCCCTATAACCTCACCTCTCGAAGCGGCGGCAAACATCCAACAACATCTCACAACTCCCTAGTCGCACTTGACACTCCTGTTGGCGTCGTCATATACACAGTCGGCGTTATCCTTTGTGCACTAGATAGGAGAAACGATACGTAGTTAGATTAGGCTACCAGCTCAGATCTAGACGACTGTACCTTTTTGTTGGCAGCTGTGCCGCAGCTGATGGTGACCGTCTTTCCATTCGAGTTCTCATACTTGCATCTGTTATCGGATCTTGTGCATTTCTAGAAGGAGGCATAACGCAGTCAGTTAATAAGCTGCCCCTAGATTGCTTAGTAGTATTGGAATTGACTTACGCCGGGGAAAGTTCGGCGAGGGAACAGACCGTCCCTGGCATCGAGCTGGTTGGGCAGGGAATCAACAGGAGTAGCTACCGCGCCAATAGCAACAGCAAAAAGAAGGGTGACTGAGGAGAGCTGCATGATGAAACGCTTGGTATTGAGTTATGCGTAGATGATTGTGTAGAAGTGTTGCTGTTATGTCGGTCCTCCCAATGTAGCAGCGAGACGAGCTCTTTTTATAGACGATATGGCCCGTTAATGCCAATTCAGAACTGTTAATATTCTGCCACTGGACCCAAATCAATGTGACGACAAGTGCATTGTTTCAACACCAATGCAGAACTAGTACAATCTAGAACCAACAAAGCCTCGGCCTCCAGTACCAACAGGGAGATCAACAGTCAGCAACACGCATTCAGTGACGATCCATTGCTCATTCGGCAAACTCCATTTACCGTTCGATCAGTCTACATCGACATAAATCACCCACCAGTTGAAATAGTGAATCCGATAACTGGGAAGTAACGACGCCAATTTCACTAAAGATAAGCAGATGTGTTTCTGAATCTACCGCCAAACAGACTGACCAGTGTCAGATGCCTATATTCCATCGGGATATAGATAATGCTGAAACAAAAATATCATTACTTTGGACGTGTAAGGTTACCGATATATAGCCAAAAATGTAGCGTCTGACTCAGTTACTTCATATGATCTAGTATAAGGACCATTCGGTCATAGTGGCGTAACTTCAGTAGGTCCCTTGGATGTGACTGCCGCGACCAACCCTAGCAATATAACCTGATGATAACGTTTCCACCTTCAATTACACTTTTCAATCACTATGACTCTAATGCTTACACGGGACTTTTTGTTTTGACATTGCACTCTGGCAATATAACAAATCCAAAAAGTATTTACGTTCTTTGACGTATCGTACAGTTTACTCTCTTTATAGTCATATACGTCGACCACTTCAACACGTTGTGAGAGGAAGATACAGATCACTATATTGACTGTAGTTATGGCACATTCTAAATCAATACAGCCTTGCAACTTACAGGCAACCGGACCAGGTAATTAGTATTATGTAACAGAATGGATCTGTAGCTGGTCCATACTACGCTCGGTCCCAACCCAGGTAGAACTGAGCAACCGGCACCGCTCCAGCCAGTTGAACCTTTCCACATGTTGCGTTATACGTATCCCAGTCCGGGCAGACTCCACAAATGTGATCATCCTGGTGTCTGACCACAATGGAGAACCCTGCGCCAACAGTGGTTGGAGGGTCTGTTCGTTACTACGCTCGGCACACGACACTCGCCAAGTTTGTCTCCATTAGCGAATTCATCCACTATTAAAATCAATCAAGTTATGGCATTGTTAGCCTGTCTCCTTCAATTACCACGGAACGTCTAGGACTAAAGAGCCCATAGTACGGCTGTAATAGAGGTATATCATGCTATCGAATCTAAGCTGACTAGAGAATCTTGTTCTTCTCTCTCTTTCTCATCCTACCTATCTCCAGAGTAAACAATTTCTAGTACTTTATATCAAGAAGTAAACACATAAGCAATATAAAACATAGTGTGACACAGACTAGGTGGCGTTGTCATGTCTCTCCAGACCCTTCACCAGAGGCCTCAAGCAGGACAGGTGAGAGTCTTGATGTACATCCTGGCTACCATCCTTATACGCCCTCAAGATCTCAGAGTTCCGCTCTTCCACCTTCTTAACCATCCGTTCAATTGCATCATCTGCATACTCCTTAAGACAAGTCTCATCTGCCTCCTTTGCCTGGTCACATATCTCATGCAGGCGCTTCAGCCAGAACATCCACCTCCAGGGAGTAAATCCATTAGGGCATCGGTTTCCGAGCTCGGACTGAACAAACAAGGTACCGCCCTTACCAGCCGAGCTCGAACAATCGCTCCAGAACTTATCCGACAGTTCAACCAACATATGGCCCGCTTCTTTCATCCACACTAAAGCGGACGGCAACAGTTGGGCAATCGTAAGGTCTTTCATCTCGCGTTTTTGGTCTTCCTCATCCGACTCATTGACAGAGCCAAGGTCTCGCCGATCGTCTTCAAACGTAGATCGCAGAGTAATAAGGGCAATCTGGCACAATTTGTCTTTGCTGACGCGTGTCGATGCCAGCTTGGCGAGAAACGACGCAAAGTTAAGACGCTCGTGGCCTGAAAGCGTTGCGCAGTTGTCGACCCAGAACTTGTTCATATCAGTGACCAAGAAGGGCAGGTCAGTCCACAGTACGCCGTCTGTCGTGCGAGCAACGTCAACTCCATAGAGGCCAGAAGCGGGCCTGGTCAAAACTCCAAGACCTTGGATCCGGAGTATATCCAGAACCAGGCGATCGTGTTCGAATAATTCGCAGGCTGCATGGCGGCTCAGAAGATAGTATGTATGCCAGATAGTGTGAATATAACCCTCAAGGGTGTCAACGCCATCACCTACACTGCAGAACCGGTGGTTGATAATCCATGTTCGATTATGGAATGCCATTCCTCGAACCTCTGCAAGTTCGCCCCGAGCAACAGATTGGCGTACATCTTCCTCTTCTAGAAGCATACTCTTAGAAAGAGTTCGACTACCTATCCATTGTGGAAAAGGGTCCAGCAAGGCTGCCTGTAGGTGATCCATTTCCTGGCCAGTGATATAAATAAAAGAGGAGAGGGTAAAGCAAACCGGAATAATGAAAATGTGGAGGGGGGCTTGGATATCATCTCGTCACGAACGAAAGGGGACCTATTTATGGAGGTATACGCGTGACCCTGCCGCCACAGATCAAGCGACCCAGACCTGGCTCGTCTAGCAAAGAAGTTATTCCTGTTCCCTTTTTTTTTCCTTGCTTGGTATATTACCTCTGTCTCCTCTTTACTTTAGCAGAATGACGCGTCCCGCAACACAACAGCGCCGATCATAAGACTGTCTAACAGACTTCTATTCCACGCACAGGCAGATCTACATCTGGCGGTCCGAGCCAGGAGTTCCCAGCAATCCAATAGGCTAGATATGGCGATCCACATAGAGACCGCATTGACATGTTGATCCCATGTCCTCGTTTTGCCTGACTAGGTACTTACTCGACACCATATGAATAAACGACTCGCTCTTATTGACATACGATACGAAACGTACCGAGTATTCACTTCCTGCCATTGGATCGAATTCTTCTTGACTGTATATGTTAAAGGGCCTCTAGTCTCATATAACGTTTCTCTTCTACATGCAGTCACGGAACGTGCTGATATCATAATGATAATAAGGCTCATGCAGTACAATTCGTGCGCCGTCACATGGTTGGTGTACGGCAGATGAACTTCCCTATCGAGCTCAGTTGGGGCAAAATTATGCCGTTGGTTCCTATCTCTAGCCTCTAAGCCCACCTGTGCGGCCAACAGTTACATTCATAATGGGGCATAACATGCGTGTTCCACTTCTTTACGAGGGGATATGAACAGAAAGATGAAATGAAATGAAAGAAATGAAAATGAAAATAAGGCTGTTAGCTGTTCCCTTCTGCTTGTTCCTGAATAATTGGTCAGTGTGGCTATAACTGCAGAGACTGCCGTTTGGAGTATAATCCTTCCAACAGTAGAGTGGCAGAAGCGGTTACGAAAAGACTCCATGACCGCGTTTGTGGCCATGCCGATCAGGGAGAGTACAATCAGCACTGGTCTGAAAGACTTGATGGGGAGGTAAGTCATCAAACTTTACATTATCATTTACCGCAGTGATAGAAAAGCACAAGACATATCTTTAACGTTTCAAGGATCAGAACTCTGCCATAGTGGCCGAAATCAATCAGCTAGCCCATCAAACGCAAATCCAACCCCAAGAGCAAGTCAACGCAGGCATCAGACAATGCATATTCAAGCTATACAAGTCTATAGCTAAAATTAGTCAACAACGGGGACATCCATAGACTCCACAGGACGATCCTTGATACATAGCACAGCTTTTTAGCACCTGTCAAATCCTTTGCCCTACTGCTTTGTAGCGACTTTCTTACCGCACGTATACTGTTCTACCTGAGTGGTAGGATATCTTACCAAGAAGCCCTTGACATAAAGTTCTCTGGAGCATAAGCTTGTAGGGACAAGCTTCCTGTGAACCACATAGATATATCGCTTGACAATACTTTAGTCAAGGCGCTTCGAAAAATGTAGACGACGAGTGGCAAGACCGAAGAATTCGATTAGGTCTTTAGCGAATTCCAAATTGTATTTAGGAAGACGAGGACAGAACTAGCAAAGAAGCACAGCCCGTTACGGCGTTATTTAGGCTCTACGTCCAGGCGCATTCAAGGCTTTCAATGGCACGGAAAGAACACATTTCATCTTTGCAAGAAAACATAATGTGGAGGGGGCGGAAGATGCCAAATATTGGCAGCCCTTCTTAGGAGGCATCCCTGGCGGCAGCTATGAGCAAAGTCGATCATCAATCTGCATCTCGGTTGACGATATGACGCCGCTGATGTAATCGGATGATTACTTTTACTCTTCTTCATCATGAGGCCGGTAGAGTTAGGCTTGCCGACAGGCTGGCCAAAGGTGCCGTTGCGGAGGCTAGTGGGAACAACATCATTAAGTCCCAGGTCTAGCTACGCTAAGTACAATTGGGAATTATGGCGCACCCTTTATTATATTGAAATTTAGTCTTATTTATATTGGCGTCAAATAAGCGCAGGGGCCAGGGAAGATAGAGACCGTCTATAGGCCAGATCTTGTGTCGTTAAAACGAGCACTTAATAAGTTTAATCCTGCATGAACATGACGTTGCTTCTTGAATTGCTTTAGGTGGCAGTGCCTACGGCGCATCATTCGGTGGCTCTTCTGCGTTATCCATCTACCTCAAAATACGGTCTTTTAAGCCACCCACGTTGTAAATCCTAGATAGTGTTTTGTACTTAGCGAGAAGACATAAAATGTAACTAGATAGTCTTGTTCTTGCTGTAGGAAAATCCATTTAGTAGATATCTGGTCAATGGATGCATACGTGAGGCCTCAGCTGTAAAATTAGGCGTTATTAGTTTCGTGGCCCCTGGCTCTTCGGAGCTTCTTAGTATCCGTCTTGGTACGGAGGTCCTTGTTGTCCTAACAGGCCCTAGAGGTCTTGATGCGGGGTAGTTACAAACTATTGAGCCTTTAGTCCCCCTGAATGTTGTCTAGCGCCATTGTTCTGCATGGAAATCCCGTATAGGGCGTCTAGGGCAAGCCTCATTCTTGTTAACTCTCTCGCAGCGGTGACGGCCGTTATATGAGCCTCCCACGGCGAGGTTATGCAGTACTGCCGACCAAGTCTGGTGGCTGCTGGATTTGTATATCGTTCATGTGCCTTGCACGCCCCGTTTGTAAACGGGAAAGCTAAGTTAATCAGCTGAGAATCGAGGCCGTGCTTAGTGGGTTTTTCAAGGCGCTCTTACTGAAGTCCTAATATTCTCCTGAGAACATAAATTTACATACATCCTCGCACAAATGCATAAGCCCCCTGCTCAATCCACCTCCACTTCTTATATAACACTGAGCACTTCTATTATTTCCACATCACGTATCCAACTCTAGTGAATCAAGTGGCAAAATGTTCAAGTCTCTGTCTTTGCTCATCTTCTTACTTGGTAAGTCTCCCAAAGTTTGTTCTGCAGACATGTTTAACTAACTCCTCTGTTCCTTCAGTTAGCAGTGTACTTGCCCGTGGGTATGGTGGCCATGATAACAACCAGTGTGCGAAGTGGTGTGCTGCAAACTTCCGCAACCCGAAAAGCTTATGCACATTTCCAGCAGCCAGAGGCAAAGGTCCCTGCTATGACTGCGGCCCTTGGAGCACCAACCGTTCGAAGAAGCTTTGTAAAGGGGTCTGTAAAAACACAATGTCTGATAATGCTAACTGCGGCAAATGTGGAAAATCTGTAAGTCATTTTGAGGCTTCCCACTGAGGGGGGCCTTTTGTATCAGTGACTCAAGAAACTTGTACACTGACTCACAAAATCACAGTGCCCCTTGAAAACCAAATGCGTCAAGGGAGGTTGCGTGTGCAAAAACACAAATAAGCTGCAGTGCAAAGGAGCGTGCCCAGATTACAGTTCAGATATGGAAAACTGTGGAAGATGCGGCAAGACTGTATGTTTTTGTGCCCTTGCACTGAAAAGTACCTCAATACGCTAATTACAGAAATTAGTGCAAGAAAGACTCCGAGACCTGCAAGTCTGGAGCCTGTGTTTCTACCTGCATGGCCGGCACAACGCAATGTAGCTCCTCCTGCGTGGATCTGATGACAGACACCGAGAACTGTGGTGCATGCGGCAATACTGTATGTTGTCCTTTTATCTTCCTTTACTCGCGAAGTACCTTGAAACGCTAACTATCGAATTTAGTGTAAGAAAGATACAGAGACGTGTAAGGCTGGAGCCTGTGTCTCTAGCTGCGCGACCCAATGTGGCTCCTCTTGCGTTGATTTAAAGACAGACCCGAAAAACTGTGGTACATGCGGCAAGACTGTAAGTCAAACCTGCTCATCCCTCGCCTCCACTACCAGCTAATGACTGTGTTGAGTGTCCCTCCGGCGAATGCGAGAATGGTGCGTGCGCGGAACTCGGATGTACAGGGCAGACATGTGACACCTTCACATCCTGCGGCCCCGGTGGTTCATGCGTGTGCGCTTCGGTTTCTGGTGGAACGGGTTTCTGCGCCGACGGGCAGACGCCTTGTTCTGGTCTGGCTGACTGTAACACTACTTCTGACTGCCCTACTGGTCAGGTGTGCGCCGTGGACACATGTTGTACGAGGAATGTCTGTATCAGTGCTGATACTTGCACTAATGCCGGAAGTAAGGCCTTCCTGAGGAAAGTGACTGGTGATACTATTGGTAGTCGTGTCGGTGGCAATTAGTGTGAAGACGGTGGTTTTGGTATATATGCTTTTTATACATGATACGCTCGGGGAGTGATTGAAAATTGTGTTCAGAATTGCATCTACGATGTCCTATTTCTCGGCCTCAATAGATCTGTCAGGTACTATCACTGGCTGGCTGACAGTGCAGCTCGGGTTACAGCTGAGGGCGCTAAGCAATAAGCTAGAGATTTAGAGACCTTGGATAAAGAACTTAAATAATTATTATAAAAATAGAAAAATAATATTAGGTTTAGTATTAATTTATAAGTTCGAAAATTTATAATAATGTATTTAATAAGTTGCTATGTTATGCAGAAGAGGGGATTGTGCTGTTTATTAAGAGAGTCTGCAAGATTAGAACCTAATTCTTAACCCTCCTTCAATCAAGAGCAACGAGAGCAGCTTGGATTGCCAACTGGCAATCATTCGTTAAACGATGAGCCCTAGTTAACAGACATTATATATGTTTTAATATATCAAAGCATACAGGAAAATATAAACAATAAATAAACAAAAAACATATAATACTTTATTGTAAAGTCAGAATAATATAAAATACATATTTAAATAGAGGCTTCTAAATTGCCAGGCGCATAGTTCCTACTTCAGTCTTCATACTACCTTCTACTTCGCTGGAAATGCTAGTGATGCCTTGGAATCTATGACCAATGTCTGATTGTTTGCATCTGGCTTTCTCTTAGTTGCAAAAAACATCCTCCAGCCAATCCAAAGAGACCTGATTCATCAAAACTGAAGCACCAATCTGGCAATGTTCACCAGCGCCCAAAATATCCTCAAATACATGGTACGTGGCAAGCTTTCCGAGTTCCTTGGCCAATTTTGCAGCCTGTCCCTCGAAAAAGACATCACTTCTGGCTTCACCGACAAATACAGGAGCTTTAATCTTCTGAACGTATCCCTCTAGTGTGTAATCTTGCGCCTTTTTGACAAAATCATAGGCTGAAGGAGTCTTGAACGTCCATTCACCTTGGTTGACACCCCATCTCAAGGTTGTAGGAGAATCCGGATTCGCCTGGAGCTGTTCACCAAGACGATCGACGTACTCCTTCTTCCCACCCTGAACAGCTTTAGCAGCATCCGGGCCGAATTGTTGGAGGATGGCTTCCCCAAAGTCATAAACACCATCGATGGCAATAACGGCTGCAAGTCGGTGCTCAAAGGCGGCAGCTCTAGGGGCTAGGAAGCCTCCAAACGAATAACCCATCAATGCGATCTTGTCGGCTTCCACGTCATCGCGAGTGAGGATATAGTCCACAACGGGAGTGACAACCCTTTCCCATTCGGAGATGAATCCGAGATCCTGATCTCGGCGGACGGTTGGCTGCCCTGGACCCTCGTAAACGATAGCGTTCATGCCACGCTGAAGAAGAGCTTCGCCCATAACATGGTACAAGTCTTCCATGGCGCCATCGTAGCCTTGCCCAAGAATAACTGTGGGGCGTCTTCCGGGCATGTTGGTTTTAAAGAAGATAGCTGGGATAGTAAAATTGTCCGCATGAATCTCTATTCGTTCTCCGGGTTGCGGCAGCAGCTGAATAGCTTTGTCGAAATCTGTCGCTTGCTTTTTCCATAATTCCATAATTCGAGGGTCACTCCAGTTACCATGGAGATATACATCGGCGGCGCGGTAATAAGTGGATGACCGGAAAAATGCATTTCTGGCAGAGACAGGATGCTTCTTTGCGTCAATTGCGATAGCCATGTCGTGCACACGAGTAGCCAGGTTGTTAAATTGTTCATAAAAACTTTCGAAATCACCGTCCTTTATATTGTTGGCGGCAACAAGGACTTCGCCAATATCAGCACCTTGGTATGGAGCGCCTGACATGTAAGCCAAGATGTTGAAGTTGAACGAATCGTCGCCCACAATAGGAGCCATCGTCGCGTTGGTCGTATCATTGTGTAAGATGGCCGGGAGGTTGCGTCTAAAGGAACCCGTAGTAGGAAATGCAAGCGCTGGTGTCTGAATCATGGTAGTGAGCACATTTCCAATGGTAGCAGTTGTTGGAAAACCTTGGCTTACTAGAGGATAGCTTGCAATTAGCAAGGCGGTGATTTTGAGTGTAGTTTTCATATTAATGATATTGAGTGAAGCCTTTGTGAATCATAAGCGAAAGGTAACGAGCAGATAAAGCATTACAAGTCGGGATGTGCTTGTATTATATAGCATATCAATTCATCTGGTGGAGCTCAGTATATGGATATAATTGACATAGAGATTGATCCTTCGGGGCTGTGTATGATCCTTCAATGCCATAAACGATCCATCAATACTACCAGTTCTATCATGATAGGCCGGTAATGCTTGCCATGAGATCATCTTAATTTATTTTCTTGTGTGGTGCGAATGCGAATGCGTACAGTAAGAAGTGTCGCCGCGAACTTGATATGCGCCCGGTTATTGATCCACGAGGCTGACGCACGAGCTAAGCCTAACGAGGTATGTCATTTCGACGCTAAGCTTGGGAGAGTCTAGTAGCTCCATCGGGTACAAAATCGCCCCCATGTCGTCGAAACAATATGCCTCTTTCACATAAATTCATACGTATTCCTGGGTGACCAACAAATCTTACATACCCACGAGCAGCAGTAAACTTATTTGCCACGGCACGACTTCTCCTAGGAGTCTGTTCTCAGATCAGAGCATTTCCCGTCCAACTTGTTGATCCCAACGAATCGAATTGTGGGACTAGAATGGGCTTCGCAGGGAAACCCTCACAAGCCTGTGAGCTATGTCGTCTCAAGAGGAGAAAGGTACCTGCCACACATGCACCCAAATCTCTTCGTTCACCATAACGATAAATAAAGTGGCGCAGTATATTTTCAGCCTCAAGAAATTGATGCTAACCATTTGTACAATAGTGTGACCAGAGGAAACCTCGATGCTCTCCGTGTACACGTATGAACATTGCTAGCTGCGAATATCGGAGTCTCCGGGTACTGAGAATCAGAGATGAGACACAAAAGGTGAAAGAAAAGGAACTACGACGCGTTCAAGTTCTCGGAAATCGCTCCGAAAGGCTACTGAGGGAATTGGGGCCAATACACGATGCGGTTAAGGCCATCCCAGAAAACGTTCCATTGCCACTTGAGGCCACCGCATTAGGATATTTCTTTTCAATCTTTTCACGTTCAGGAACCTTCGCATATTTGCCCGAGTTTGCGTCTTCCTTGGTAAAAGATGACACGGTCACACAAGCCCTATATGCGTCAGCATTGGGGTCAATGGCATTACAACACGGAGACAACAACTTATTGTGTAAAGCTCGGCAATACTATGCCAGATCATTGGTCCAGACGAACCGGCTACTCAGCCAGCCCGAAACGGTCGCTCTCGATAGTACCCTACTTTGCGTACTTTTACTATCAGCATTTGAGGCCCTCTGTTTCCATAATGACGGTGATCCCGAAAACTGGACTGCTCACATTCGGGGATCTTCTCAGCTTCTATTGTTAAGAGGTAAGAGACAATTCCGAAGCCATTTCGGGAGTTTGTTATTTCATCATGCCGGGGTGAATGTGCTGATCGATTCAATCGCTCATCACTCCTCAGTATCCCCTGAACTTAATCGACTTTTTGAGTGTGCCACATCTTCATCACCATCGACAGACTCTGTCAGCAAAAGTATCATGTTTTTCCTTTGGCGCATGGCTATAATATCTCCCAACATGAGGAATATGACAACCAAGGAAGTGCTCAAGGAGACGTTGGAACTACATGACCAAGTCAGTAAATTTCGCGAGGACCTTCGTGAAATGGTACCCTTTGAAGTCGTACAGGCCATATATGGTAATGGCAGGTCTCAAGGGGTTCAAGAAACGAATACCTTTGAAGGTGTGATGCATCAATACCAGGATCAACAGATAGCTCGCCTACACAACGCAGCTAGGCTGATAAATCTAAGCCTGCTGCAGTGGATGTTTTCTGCCTTCAAACGTGGCTCAGGTGCAGAGAGTTCCTGTCAATATCTCGATATGGACTACATGCTATTCAAAGCGAAAGATTGTACGATGGAGAAAGTACTCATCGAGAGCGCAGAGCTGGTTAGAGATATACTAGCCAGCGTTCCCTTCTATCTAGACCTACTCGAACCACAAAACAGCGTAGAGGTGCGGTACCTCATTTGGCCTCTAACAAGCATCGTAAGTCTTGACGTATGCCCGCCCTTAGCTAGGCAATACATCATAGATTGCCTTGTGGTACTTGGAAACAAGTACAATATGACACAAGCCATAGAGGTGGTAAAGATGCTTGATCAGGGAGGTCACGTACAGAAATGGTAAGGAAGTCAACAGTCTCATTAGGTTTGTCCGTACGAAATTTGGCTAATGTATAAATGCAAGCAGTATGCATATTATCCATATGTCTTGAGGTTGACAAGCTCATGGCCGAACGAAGGCGGCGTAATGAACGCTTATCTCATGTACCGAATGCCTTCAGCCGAGTTCCGAAGCCATTACAGGTCGTTTTTGGACGTACCTCGACTAACACGAAACTTCGACGTGTCGGATCGACTTGATCGAATATACGCCATTCTTGGCCTTCCGAGTCACCACACAGGGCCAGAATGCAAGTCTAAACCGCCAGACTATCGGGTACTTCCAAATGGGTTATACAGCCGCGTCTTTTACTGGTTTCTCCTAACTCACAAAAGTCCATCGAGATCCTCTCTTCTGTCAGACATACAATGCTGCTGTACCCTGACTATGTTACGTGGATACCAAAGTGGCATATTAAGTCAATCGAGAGTATCTGTGGCTCTCATAGAGCTGGCATGAAGTTTAATGCGTCGGCTGGCTGAAACCTAAAACCACCGGCTAAACTTGTTTGGAAAAGGAACGAGCAGCATTTGATCCTTCAAGGGATTGTCCTCGGGATTGTCATATCATCTCACCGTCTGTTCCCTTAAGTAAATGCCAAGGATCCACGAGCTCGCCATAAGAAACTGGCAGCTCATAATGCAGAGCTTGATGACCTGCAGTCATCAATTGGGAACACCCACAGATCGCCATCCATCGCGATACCTCCCGGGACTTAGCTAGGCAAATGAAAATATGGACAATTCTTATTGATTCGGCAACCATCCAATCTCCTCCATCGGCCATACTAAATAATTTAAATACATCTCGCTAACAGACGAGTATATCCTGGTCATGATATGGTTAACCCAACCGTTCAGCCACCATTGACTAGGTAATTTGTGTAACAAGACGCAAAAGTAGGAGAGTACAACAAGGGCTTCCGGTTCGTCATCTGCCACAAACTTGAAGAAGTCCTTTGCTAGCACAATCCAGGAAAAGATATCAACTAGGTCCTTATCACCATCTACTTCATAGAAAACACCATATGTCTGGTTCAATGCGCAAAGCGCATCTTGGTAGATAGAGCGCTGCACTGAGTCAGTGACTGTCTCATCCACGAAGATCCGCAGCTGCTCCATATAATCCCTTTTGAAAACTCGTTCCCTTGCTTCCATCCTTCTGCGAGCCTTGAACAGTAAGGCTGAGAAAGGACCAAGGGTGAGTGTGCCTTTAGCCAGGGCAAGAAAACTCGTGCATCCCTTGATCAAGACTACCCAGGGAGGATATGGCCCATCTTCTTGCTCTGGAGTTTGAGCGAAGGCTAGATAGCAACAGGTTAGCATGACCAGATGGATGCTTGGGGTACTTACAATGGTAAATAGTCAAAATTGAAAAAGCAAACAATTCTTGAGCGTTTGTGTCGTTGTAGGCATCGATAAATGTAGCTGCGATGCTAAGAGCCTGGTTATGATATGTGATAGCCCGTTCGCGGAGGAACTCTTTTCTTTTTGTTGAAAAATGGCTGAGGTGGAGTGCTGAGACAGACAATACCGCCAACATGGCATAATCACAATTGAGACAAAGCTTGACGATCCGAATTCGCCACAGGTCTCGGATTGCCACGTCGTTACTCAACGTCGCGTATGTCGACGTGCAGAAGTTGTGCATAAGTTCCAAGTCCAACAATCCAAGATTCGGTGCTGTTATAGATGTTTGCGGCGAGGCCGCTGGTGAAGTGTATTGCCTGGCGTGTATCGAAAGAATATAGTGACATTCTTCACCTCGTCTCATGCAGTGAGCGCAAATAGGCCTCTCTTCCCCGCACTAAATGAGCAAAAGAAACGTCGAATAATTAGTTCACGTTTCATTTGTTGTATGACAAAGAAGATTTCGGGCGAGACTCACTTTGATTCGTCTTTGCTTGCAAGTCTGACAGCCCATCCGCGATTTCTTGTGGACTCGTTTGGTCTTGGAACCTCGATGTTCCGAGGTTCCGGATGGAGGCAACGTCGTTGGCGTACTACTTGCCATCATCAAGACCAATCTTCTGAATTCTTGGGGGAAAAGTCAAAAGCTCGGGACTGGAAACGAGAACGAGAAAAAGAGAGCTGGCGGCCACTGGAATAAAAGGGAACAGTTCAGGATCCCTGGTCCACTGAGTGGAAACACCCCTTCCATCCTTCGCAGTGCACTATGACTTGCGATTGGGTGAAGCCGACACTTGTGCGGGCCATTCTCGTTTAAACTTCGTTCTCGTTCCACTATGCGAGTCAAGAATTCATTCCCGCTTTATCATCGTCCCCTACTGTACAAAAGTTGAACTAAATCCCGCCGCATTACCTATAAAAGGATTAGCAAGATCAAAAGAGTCGGTGTAATCAAGGCCATGCATATTTGTTTTCGTTTCGGTGGGCCAAGATTCATTTCATACTTTGCGTTGCTGATAAAAGGCAACTCAGCCCCATCCAAGGGGATTCTTCAAACACTGCAACTGTGGTTCACCGATAACTTTCACATCCCTCTTGTCTTAGTTTTCCAAGTCACATCAGCAACTGTGGAAATGGATCTTGTCGCACGCATTGACACTACTGCTGACGGGAAGCTGGATTTCAAGTTGTACCGCTACACTCCATCGCTACCCGGCGCCATCGTTGCAACTGTAGTTTTTGGTATCCTGTCATGTCTTCATATCTGGCGCCTCAGCAGAGCCCGAGCCTGGTACTTTATTCCTTTTACAGTCGGCGGCGCCTGTAAGTCTCCCTAGCCTTTGTTCAACCAGCCTTGGAGGATGGAACAGAGAAAGGCGATCGTAGGTTACTAATTCGTGTTTTACAGTTGAAACAATCGGCTATGCGGCCCGAATCGTATCCCATAATAGCAAGGAGTCAGTACCTGCTTACAGCGTCCAAGCTATCCTGATCCTCGTTGCGCCCGCCCTTTTCGCTGCCTCGATTTACATGATCCTCGGTCGAATCATTATATCCCTCCGCGCACAGCACCTGTCACTTATCCCCGTTCGTTGGTTGACAAAACTCTTCGTTTGCGGTGACGTGGTTTCATTTTCCTTGCAAGCAGCTGGAGGAGGCATCCAGGCCTCTGGCACTATCAAGGCATATGATCTAGGAGAGAAGATTATTATTGTCGGTTTATCTATTCAAATCGTCGTGTTTGGTTTCTTTGTTCTTACCTCAACGCTCTTCCACCGACGTTGCAAAAAGAACCCGACACTAGCGGTTAGGCAACTTGCCTTCCCATGGAAGCTTGACCTGGCGGTCTTATATACTGTCAGTATCATTATCCTTGTTCGAAGTATTTTCCGTGTCATAGAATATTTGCAAGGTAACGATGGCTACCTTATCTCTCATGAAATCTTTCTCTATATCTTTGATGCTATCTTAATGGCGATTGTTATGGTTGTC
Source organism: Fusarium armeniacum (assembly GCA_013618295.1). Taxonomy (NCBI): domain Eukaryota; kingdom Fungi; phylum Ascomycota; class Sordariomycetes; order Hypocreales; family Nectriaceae; genus Fusarium; species Fusarium armeniacum. Next base: position 42,333 of record JABFER010000071.1, read on the forward strand.
TTTCTTATATGGTATGTGGACCATCTGCGGTACAAGGACGAGGACGGCTATGAGCTTGAGAACTGTGGTGTTGACCAGACTATGTCTGGTTAAACAGATAATAACTAAAGGCTGAGCCTGCTTTTAAAAGCAAAGGGGACGATCTAAATATAATAAATCTTTAAGTAGTGATATCAATAATTAGGTATACGAGACCTCATTGGATCTGAAGACAAGATAGTTTCTAGCTTCCATAAAGCGTCCCTGGATATTTCTCTTCGTCGTAGAAGTCGAGGGCTTCGCGAATGCATATAGAAACATGACCCTATTTACGCGCGTAATGCGTGCCCTCATCAACTCCATGATCTAGCGCCCTTATGCTTTTCTCATGACCCGAACGAAGCATTCAATATTCAAAATTTAGAATTAACCATATCTGTAGTGATGTCCCTTTATCAAGAGAACCACATTCGTCTGTGGCGCTTACACTGGAGGCCGTGAATCACCTCTATTAGACAAGCGCATGCAGAAGCTTGGTTTACTTGGCCAAGTGATTGGGCCGCTACGACCAGGTTATCATCACACACGAAACCCGCAGTGGGAGATCGTTAACGAATGAACCCTCTAGTTTGAATTAGGCGATTCATTTTATTTTGTGCTTTCGGTATCTTTCCGTCACTGGGTATCCAAACACGATGTTCATCAGGTAATGCTGACAATGCGCCGGCAGCTGAATTTTTCTCTTCTTTTCTTTTTTCCTCACTTCAGAATAAAAGACCTAGCCTACATCTAAAACAGAAAATGAGGCACTTCCGCTCTCAAAAAATCAGATTATCCAGCAGTATTTTATGTAGGGTCCCGTCCCATTCAATTGCATGACAGGCTTGGCACGTTCGGAGCTGCTAAATGGGCTGCCAGGTTACTATCGACCGGGCGCCATCCTTTCACCTCTCCCAGTACAGCCGAATCCCCCGTCTAACAGCAGTTCCTCCTCCGTTCAGCTTGGCGTTCAGCTGGCTGGGATGCTCCCATGAAAATAGTATCATGGTCAGGAACATCAAGACACTGTCGAAGATGTACATGTAAGCCTCATGAGAGATAAGGTAGCCCGAGTTGCCTTGTGCGTATTCGATCAGTCGAAAGACCGATCGTACCATGATCAGACCAGATGCAATGTATAGGACAGATAGGTACCTCTGCCAAGGGACGCCTGACGCCAGAGCCTTCGTTGAAAGAGCGCCCAGGAATCTCCTATGAAACAAAGCCGCAGTCATGGCGAAAAGTGAAAAGAATACGATCTGGACTATAAGGCCTATGATCACGATGCGTTCGCCATTGTGAAGGGCTTCAAGTGAGCCTCCAGCCATCATGCCGCCACCTGCGAGCCACTGTTAGGAGCCTGGTATAGTGAAGAGGAGCGAAAGAATGAGACTTACCCGCGCCTTGGAGAACGAAGGAGAGAACGTCTCCGACGACGAAGATTTTTGTTAACCATACTCTCCTAACAGGAGAGCAGCTTTCCCCATTCGTAACGATAATAATGCGTCCGAGAATCATATAGATGCTTGCTGCGAACAAGGCCGGCGAGACAAGCAAGAGTAAAGTCTGGACGATGTAGGGCTTGACGGTCCAGTTGGGGCTTTCGCTGGAAGACACTGCTCTCTATAGTCACGTCAGAACGGCGGTCAAAAGCGAAATTTGGAAGGGCCTTACTCCGATGTAACCGATGAGTTGCACTGTTGGGGGATCAGCTTCAATTCTGAGGACACGATACATAGGTCTCATATCGGGAAAGGCTTACTGAAACCTCCAACGACAAAGCAAGTAAAAAACCACGTCTTAGTCCTGATGAGTTGGTACAGATGCAAACCGGTGATCGCTATGAAGAGAATTATGAAGATGACTGCCGCAGCCATTGAGGGATCATATCGGTAGAGCTTAAAGATGGCATCATCTCCAGTTGCTGATCCTGCCATGATTGCGAATGACTGGGAATATCGAGGGTTGCTACAAACCTCGTACACAACGAATGCAAGAATTGGCAGGTGGGAGAACTTGTCGAGTAAGCGATATGGAGCAAGAGTGTCGTCGTCAAGGAGTCTTTATTGAGAGCGGCTAGAATATCACAGGGCGAGTTTCTTGAACCCACTGTCAGCATCGTGGTAGTGCGCCGTTCCCTCTCGTGAAGATAACCGATGCTTGGGTCTAATCTCGGTTTGGGGTACAGGCCGAGTAGAGAATGCGAAGTACGAAGCATGCTGTTTTAGGCTGCGACTGGCATTCTTATCTCGCACGTTCCTGACACTATGCCCGATTAGAGCTATTGGTAGTCGTAGTAAAGAGTGAGTGGTCCATTTTATTTATATCGATCTATACCTCTGATTCTGATATACGACCTATCCTCTCGGCAACCTCGTTTTCTTTGGGAGCTGAGAAATCGACACTGCCAAGTCGCTCCTTTCGCTGTCCTTTGCTTTTGTTCCAACGCATATCGATCTCGCGGTACGGATATGTGGTGCATAGATTTTGAGTGCAGCTTAGTCTACGAGTGATATGTCCTCAGCCACAGCCTACTGCACTTTGATCTTCCTAAATCATGCAGTTTCTTTCATTATTAGCTACTACTTCCACCCGAGATCGAGACCATGCGTGGAGGGTAAGACCGCGTTCCATCAACGAGTGGATTAGCAAATGCTGCGTTCGTTTTGTTAGCAGTCTTGGAAAATGGCAAGTTTGCGATACGGGCCAGATTAAATAGTAAAGATGGCGAAGGCGAATAACTCTTGAGCATTGTCCCCGTTTAGATTTGCCATGTATTCGATTGCGATGCTGGACGCCTTGTTGTTGGGCGGTTGCTAATCCATCTTTTCAGCGCGGTGAAGAAACGCCCGTTTGCGGAAATTGCCAGAGGCGCGGGGACAAATGCCTGTTCATTGCTCACCCAGTAGGAGAGACCTACTCCACGGAAGGCGCCGCACATGGACTGGCCGAAACAAAGTTGTTTCTTAGGTAATACCGTCTTACTTTTATCGGTCTTTATTTTACAAGCAGTACGCCCAGTCCGTGATGTGTTGGGCGTCTTTCTGGGTTTCGTAATCCGAGGCTCGGATGCTGGCAATGAATCCGGTGTGCTCGCCATCGATGCGGTTAGAGCTGTACCTAGCAATGCCAGGGTTTGGCGGAACGAAAGAGAAATGCGAGAACGAAGCTTAGCCAGACTGGCGTCATGACTCGGGCCCGAAAGGGAGAGCCGTGAACCAATCAACCTGAATCCTGAGAGCGGGTATCCTTGCTCTTGTTCTTGGTTACCCGACGGAAGCCAGGTGTCATGTGGGTCGTCCCTGCAAGTATCCGCTACAAATAACGATGGCCTGCACGAACCTGTTGATCATGCCATTGGAACTACCGTTGCGTCGATCAATAAAAGCTGTGTTTGCAATTCAAGTCAAAAGCGGCACCTCAGCCACGTTGAAAGGTAAACTGTCAGATCGTTCATCGTCAGCGCTTGGCAGATTCGGATTTGCCGAGCTTTCACAAATTTATACAAGATGTAAAGCCGATGCGAGCGGACAACAACAGCTTGTTTGTTAGGAGTCTTCTCATTACTCTAAGCTTTGCACAGCTAATGTTACTCTGCCCATGACCCAGGATCTGTTCTGTAACAATTCGAGACCTAATGGTAATCCAATATCAGCATACCTTCTCACCTTACCATACGGAAAACCAGGAGGACAAACTATTAAAATGCCGAACCAAAGCACTTCAAGAGCTTCGACATATTGTCCTCTATCGGGACTTTAGTACTTCTGCTAATAACATTGAGGAATGGCTCAAGTTGTCGCTAGCGGCATGTTCTTAATTTCTTTTGAGGTAACGTTACGGCTTATGCATACTCGCCTATATACTGACTCAATATAGGTCTTTTAAGGCGGAATAAATAACTGGTAAGTCCACTTTAATGCTTTCGTATCTATTATTTAGAACCTTACTTCCTGTAATTTCGATTTCAATGCATCTAATCCCTCAAATTCCGACTGTAACTTTTAACAAGGGATAAATACTGTGTAAAAGTTTATCCTATTAAATCTCATCTGGATTAATATACTTACTCCACTAGCTATAGAAACTGCACTAAGACTGCCAGACCATAGCTGACTCAACACTGGTAAGATTAACACGTCAAGAGTCATAGGCTACTGGGACTACATTATGATCTCAATTGGCGACATAATGACTTTAAGCTCAGAAGATAGTAGAATAAGCGGCGATAGTTTGGTAATCGCCATTACCGGGTTGTAAAAGCGCATCAACTGTCTGTATGACTCCCCTGCCAATGAATGTTGGCTAATCCTTCCCAGCAGTTAACTTCGACCAACCGCTCCGTAACCAACCTCTTTACAACTGTAGCTCTGGTCCAGCTTTGTACTCCTGCCTCTGAAAACGGCATTATATTACCAGATCCTCACCTTTTAGTGGCGTAAGTCATTAAAGCATTGAACCACTTACATCTATATATTTCTTTACAAGCAATAATATGGCCTTTATGCATTGCAGGATCTATGACGCTTCCTCGCGACAAGCAATACTTTAATGGCTTATTAAAGAAGCTTATGGAACACGCTAAGGCGGGCTTCGCAAATTACGGCATGGTATACAGTGTCATGAAGAATACTTGGGAGCAGAGAAGACCGGACATAAGTAGACTTTGAAGTGCAAGACAATCAATGGAGGACATGTGCATTTGTGCCCTCCTGATCTAACCAATTTATTCTTATTCGAGTTTTTGCATGACGGTAAACTGCCTAAGACGCATGCCAGTATGGAATACTCTGGGAGTATTAGTTGCCAGAATAGACAAAATGCGAATTAACATCTTCACTCATAGAGCCTGAGAGTGAAACGATGGAGTCGGCGAAATTCAGTAGACAAACCTGGTAGATAACCTGTCAAGCCCGTTTGCGGAATGGTCGGTAACCAGCTTTATTAAATTCTTTTATTGTAGGCACCTTGTTATTTCCTTCGAAAGCAATGTATCAACACAGTAAATGTGTTTTATCAAGACGAATGGACGGTGCACGGTACGGCAGTTATGTAAACGGGTTTAGTGTGCATCTGCTGATGGTTCAAAAGTCTGCAAATAAAAGAAATGTTTTGCATACGGCTACAATGATTGCTTGTATGATCTGATGAAAGAGACCACTTCATTAATGGTTGAGCAGCTTTAGTCAATAGCGCTGAAACGAGAACTCCCATATGACTGAAACTGCACGATAGATTTAATCAATTTCCTCATTGGGGCCGGGCAGAAACCTCGAGACAAACATATGAGGTTAGATCCCCGACTGAGGGCCGAATATTGAAGAGTTGCCGACATGTCGCCGCCACATGACGATCGACAAAGAACGCGGGGTATTCAGGAGGTTCCATAGCGCATAAGAAACCAAACTATCTTTCAAATGCTATAGAGCTCTTACTGACCTTCAAATCGATGTGGCTGTCGCGAGATTTATCGATAGTAGCCTTGTGTAGAACCGTGAGAATTAGTTTTATGGACACTACAATGCGGTTCGTAGAAGCTAACTTAGGTTCTAGTCAATCTCGGCTGTTCCAAATGACATCATCGGTTCCTTGAGTTAAATACTCTAAAGAGTCTGATCATGGGTTATGCAGATCATACTGGGGTAGCGGAACGCCTCCGAAATCCCCATGTTCTGGCGGAGTCTCCGCCTGATGTTCAGGTCCAACGATCCCGAAACGGTCACAGCCGACAGGTTTATGCAAGTTAGACTTGGCATTTGTCCTTTTCAAACATACATTCGGCCCGCGATATAATGCAACCCTCTTTTGCTTACTGTAGTAAACATTTGGCTTAGTTTACAAAAACAACTTGCTGTCAAACTTGTTACGATACACCGTTTTCATAATCAAGGGCTACAAAGAAGCGACGAATACTGACTGATGCATATTATGGTCTGAAGCCGATTGATCTTACTCCACACCAGTTGGCAAGGGTTGGAGTGACAGAATTGGCGGAACAACCCTGCTCTAAGAAACCAACATTCCACTTAATGGCCGAGGGTGATGGCTATGATCGAGATAGCTTCAGAGACAACAAATGAATCTTACCATCAAGTAAGAAATTCGGAACGAGAGAAAATGGCAAAGATCTTCCTCGCTGACCAGAAGAGGTGTGCGAGGGGGACAGGGGCGAAGCAGGTATAAGAAGCATCAATGGCCTCAACGAATTCAACATTTTACACGTTTCCAGACACACCATTTCGCCTAAAAGTACAACATCCACAAGCTGTCATCATGTTCACCCTCCAAGCTCTCCAACTCGTCTCCATGTGTACCCTAGTGTATGGACACGGCTACCTCAGTAAGCCCATGAGCCGAACCGGCCTTAACGCCGAGGTAACTAGCCCTGTTCTTGCTCTATAGCTTTAGCTGACAAGCGAAAGGCCGGTCCAGATACCTGCCCTGAGTGTACTATCTTGGAGCCCGTGACTGCCTGGCCAGATCTCGATGCCGCCAAAGTCGGACGAACGGGTCCTTGCGGCTATAACGCCCGAGTCAGCGTCGACTACAACCAGCCTGGTGTCAACTGGGGCAAAGAACCCATCGCCACTTACAAGCCTGGTCAGGTTGTTGACGTGCAGTGGTGTGTCGACAACAATGGTGACCACGGAGGCATGTACGCCTACCGTATCTGTCAGGATCAGGATATTGTCGACAAGTTCCTTGACCCAAACTACATCCCCACCGATTCCGAGAAGCAAGCTGCTGAAGATTGCTTCGAAGAAGGTCTCCTTCCCTGTACCGACGTTGATGGTCAGGAGTGTGGTTACAGTCCTGATTGTTCGACTGATCAGCCTTGCCATCGCAACGATTGGTTCACCTGCAAGTCTTTCCAAGGAGACTCGGACGGCAAGGGCTGTCGTGGTGTTGACAATGCACCAATCAACTCGTGCTATACATCTATTGCAGGTGGTTACACTGTCTCTGGCAAGATCAAGATCCCAGACTACATATCGAACCATACCCTTCTGTCATTCAAGTGGAACTCGTTCCAGACGCCTCAAGTTTATTTGACTTGTGCTGACATCGCAATCTCAGCTTGAGTGCGTTTCCATATGCAAACCATGCTAGAGTATTCTAGTGACTTGATGTATACAAAGGGCTTCCTAACGCAGCTTAATAAGAGAATGATAGGATGGTACACTTACCAGTGGGTGTAACCCTTTGATCTATTTACTTTTCTTTTCTGTCTAAAGATAAGCCCGCTAGTCTAGTACATAAATACTATTTGTACTGGCCGCTACATCCTCCTTACTGAACGTGGGTTAATACTGAGCGATCAAGCTTTTTGCCGGGCAAATTGTCTATTTGAAATGACAGCGGCCTTGGTAATAAACTCAACATGTGGAAGAGTATCGACTTTTCGGCAGGGGTTTTTGAAATCTAGATCGGCACCAAGACCTTAATGGTCCCCGAGACAATCTCCGCCGCCAAACCTTTACGTGAATGTCAACTTGTAGAGATCGCGCCGATCAATAGGTAGGTTCAAGTTCCTGGTTCTATTTTCCGGAATCGTCACGACAGCAAGGGGATTTCCCTGATAGCTTGTTTCTGTCTTGTGAAGCAGATACGAGATGGGACATGTGGGGTAGGAGACTTGGCAGTCGCTGGCGATATCCCTTTGTTATAATATTGCTTACCGAACAGTATGTTATGTAGCTATTGTCGATATATTCCCAAAGCCGTGAAGCATTATGATTTCACGTCCAGTGAAATACTGATGAGAAACGTCTGTCACCACGGCCCCAGTACCGTTTCTCTGAGTTACGCCCAGAAACTGGAGATTCCATTGAGAACCTGATCGGCAAGCCCGGGATAGAAATTGGGAATTGGAAACAAGATGCATCTATTGCTGGGCCGTTTTGCTTGTACCTGGGCTGGAGGGAAATTCATTAACTTTTAGAGCTGGGATACAACTCGGCAGAAAACACAAAAAAGTCCCACTATCTGCCTCTTTCCGTAGCCTAAGCGGCCCCTACTAGCTCTATACATCTGCCTCTAAAGACGGCTGCTAAATTAGGCTTGATAAGATAAGAAAGAGCCTAACGGCGCCTATTGAGGCATAACGGTCAGTTTTGTGCAAGTTATGCATTGTAGTCTGGAGGAAAATAACGAACAAGATCTATCCCGAGCTTGTTGGTCAGGCCCTGAAGGAGCATTACGGAATGTAATCGAAAACGGTTGAAAGCTGTCTTCACTTTCAAGAAAGGCTACTCGCGCACTTTAAGTGTGGGTCATGCTTGACAAAGCTTCAGTTATACCAGCACCCCTACCCTGCACACAGCCTCTTAGCTTTCTTACAAGTATCGCGCTGGAGATCACATATGGAGTAGAGTGAGCGAACAACTCGTCGGGTGGCCCTAAGATTTATTTGAGAAGGTATAACAAGATTCGATAGATAAATAAGACTTTCTACTAAATCATGTCTAAAATTGTGGTGGCTCTTAACATAGATATCGACGTGGCAATAGTTGCAACAGGCAAACCTGTGCCGTCTGTCTCTCAACTTTAGTGGATTTCATGCTCGAGTACCGAAACTACCGCACAGCGTCACAAGCGACACCAGCAGTAACTAGTGCATCAAGTTCCGTTTGAGCCAAAAAGTAACAGTAGTCTGTGCTTTTTTTGGTTTGTAGTGGAATTTCTGGGTGATTTCTTCTTTGGCCGGAACTTTAGATCAACAGATGCATCCACTTAGTGACTGACTCAGCGGCAGTTACAGATTATACGCGAAGGCCGATTGGGGCCTCAAAGTAAAATAGGAGAGTAGCCTAGTGGAGTCAGTGGGCTACCATTGATCCCAATGACGAAATCTCTGTCTCGAATCGCCAGGGATTAGGCCAGAATGGATGCCTTCCATTCTCTCCATATACTATCGTTCGCCCACTTTTAGATATCCGAAAGTCTTTACAAGTATAAAAGTCATGCTGTAAATACCCAACCTATCTCTTTCATCCTCTTTTAAAATCCTCATCTTACTTATCCTACCACTGCATAGCGTCGAAATGCTATTAGATCTTGCATTCACCAATCTCTGGATCTTACCAGCTCTGCTGACCATCTGCCTAGTGGCTTGGATTATCTATACACTCACCTTTCATCCTCTGAGCAAGATCCCCGGCCCTTACCTAGCGAAGGTCTCAAGACTTTGGTACTTGCTTAAGATCTGGACAGAGGATGTTGAGAAGGATGAAAGAACTCTTCATAACAAGTACGGTCCGCTCATCCGCATCGCCCCAAATGAAATATCATGTTCCGAGTAAGTCGCGAAGTTTCCCATCATATAGGAAAACACTCAGATGTCTTCTCTACAGTCCCGAGGCTTTTGCGACCATCTACCGTTTCTCCAACGCTTTAGACAAAGCAGAATTCTACGAGCCTTACAACACAACCGGTTTTAGCCCTCATGGCGACGTCTTCTCGTGTAAGAGCGACAAGAAGCACGGCCAAAGGCGCAGGATCACTAGCAACATCTACTCCATGACCAATGTGGCCAAATCAGAGGAGTACGTTAACTCTTGCAGCAATCTTCTCACAGAGCGACTGGGCCAGTTCGCAGACTCAGGCAAGCCTTGCGATTTGGGCGAGTGGCTTCACTGGTAAGTGGAACATGTTTATATGCCGGAATGCCTACTAAACTATTTTCTCAACTTTCTTAGGTACACCTTCGACATCATCGGAGAACTATTCTACGGACATGCGTTTGGATTCGTTGACGAGGGCAAGGACCAAAATGACTGGATCAAGTCTCTCGACAAGATGATTCCATTTGTGTGCTTGATGGGTGTCGCGCCACGAATTCTTCGACCATTCATAGGTCTAGGGACTATGCTTTCGTCTACTGGCAAAGAGATCAGAAAAGGAGTGTACGTCGACTTAGTCACGAGACAAGATTTAAGACGCAGTTACTGATAGATCGGTTAGGAAAAACATTGGCGAATCCTCTTCACGGCTCATGGCAGAAGCATACGAATCACGTATCGAAGCCCCTCGAACCGACATGGCACAACAGGTCTTTGACATTTACGAAAAGAACGGAGAGAAGATGGACTATCGCTGGGGAGATGTCGAGCAGGAGTCTTATGGTGCGCTCTTTGCCGGCAGTGATACTACAGCCATTGCTTTCCGCTCGTTATTCTACCATCTTATGCACAACCCTGAAGCTTACAGCCGCCTTGAGGAGGAAATCGACCAAGCAGTTGATGATGGCCGTTTGAGTATGCCTGCCACTTACAAACAAGCCAGTCAGCTTCCCTATCTCAGTGCCTGTATCAAAGAAGCTCTTCGTATCTGGCCTGGCGCACAGCTTTGTAAGTAATAATCGATGCCAATGTTAGATGACAAAAATTAATCTGATCTTCGAAATAGCTCTGCCTCGAACCGTTCCCCCTGAGGGCCTGACTATCTGCGATCGATTCATCCCTGGAGGCTACGTTGTTGGAATCAATGCTGCCGTGATGCATTTCGACAAGAAGGTCTTTGGACAAGATGCTGATAGCTTCAATCCTGACCGATGGATGGAAGTGGCTCGTGCTAACTACATGGACAAGTACATGATGGCTTTTGGTGGTGGCACTCGCACATGTTTGGGCAAGAACATTGCCCTCATTGAGCTGTACAAGCTGTCCCCACAACTTATCCGCAACTATCGGTTTGGGTTTTACGACGAGAATAAGACTCAGTGGCATACTAGAAACACCTTCTTTGCTAGACAAGAAGGCATTGTGGTGCGCGTCAAGCATCGAAAGCACTGAATGACTCCGTGCTTGGACAAGGCTAGAGATAAGAATCGGGTCTTATTTTCTGTACTTATTATGTTTTTCTGTTTCTTATTCTTATTGTTGCGAGTTTAATCTGCGGTTTATTCAAGAGGAAAATGTCCATCGAGGTGCAGTAGATCTTGGTGACTATAGCTGTAAACAATACCAAAATACAGTCAGGCTTGATACCCAACCCAAATACATAAGGACACTTGTATCTAGGCTGAAGGAGGGGGATTAAACGTAGAGATAAACTGCTTCTGGAAATCCCCAAATTTTAACTTGTAGTGCACCGTGCCAACCTCCGTCTGGGCAGTGATGTTGGCCGTACCACTCGTAATGACTTTTTTTCCTAAATCAGGAAGAGTAGTTCGGCGTACCTCGATGGTTGTCTCGGGTCCATCGAACCACTGACGCGCTTCATATGTCTTATCCTTGCAGGGTGCAAAAGCTAATGCTTGGAGACAGTGCTCGCCGCACCGAGTTCCGTTCTGTACGCCCTGACAGATAACCGAAAAGTCACCTGGGTCAGGGACAGCGTTGTGGCCTTCAAGAGTAAACTTCCAGTGGATCTTCTCGTTTTCGCCACGAGTGGCGGTGTAGTCGTAGCTATGCCAGTCGTTCTTGAGATCTTTGGGGTTGGTGACCACGAAAGGTGACGCCATTGCGTTGCACGCAAAGGCGGTAAAAAGGACAGTTCTAGCGAGCATAGTTATGAAAAGACTATAAGATGTTATCATTATTTCTCCTTGTACAGTAATGTGCATCCAGGATGATATTTACCTAAAATATGAGGTGATTCGAAATTCTTTGCTAAAGGTCGACTGTGTAGTCTTTGTGTCTCTGTATGCTTGCTGTGAGTAGTTTCCATAAGCAGGAATGAAAGTCTGACTGGTCAACCTTCTCTATTTATGTACTCTCCGGCAAGCTTTGCCGTCCTTTTATTACAGGGCGTTTATCGCATACGAGCTCGTGCGTCTTTGAAGAACAATTTAATTTCCCACTACCCTAGGCAGAAAGCTAAACGCATCGGCAGTTGAGCAGATTGTGCCGATAGACCCGATCGCTTTAATATGCTCATTTCACCCTCAGGCCATAGACGATAGTTTTTGCACAGACGTTTTTAAATAGGCCCATCTTGAAACACTAGCACTATTGAGAAACAAAAATGATAAACCAGAGGGAACCTTAGCGCCCAACTCACAATATTCTAGCTCAAAGGCAAGACGATGTCTTGAGTCTGTAAGCGTACATTTGAGCTTGAATCCTCGATTTTGTGTGGCCCTAAAACAGTGCCGTGCGCCTGATGAGAGAGATCGCATTTAGTCACTACCAATGCCGTATGCGACCCATATGTTGCTTGTTTTAGAGAGACAACATTTACAACTTAGCCAACGACCTCTACCATTTCAAATACTCCACATGTGATTGGAACAGAATGTGCCAGTAAAATGAAGAAAGCAAGTTTTACCGTAGATTGAAACCCTTTGGGATATCACTCTGAAGATCCAGCAAGGTACTAAACCAACCCCAAACAATTGATACTCTCCAGGTCCGAGCAACCAAATCACGCAAAGGACCACGGTGGTGTGAGATATGGCACATCACCAACAATCATATTGGTAGTGATGGACGCGATGTAAGTCCCTAGTCAAATTTTTAGCGAGTCTAAGGATGATGGGCAGGATATCATTGAAAGGATGTTATGGAACTAGACGTGGCAGAATGATGCCCCGTAGGTGTTGTATAATCATCAGTATCAGAGTTTTGCGACAAGATCTCAGGGCATGAAATAGATTCACGTTTGATTTTTACTTATTGCTGATGCCCAGGAGCGTTTTTAGCGACTGTCATTATGCTGTCATAGTGGATCATGAGCGAAGCGTGGATCGTGGATGTTTCTCACAGTTTTGGGTTCTAAGTCAGCTGCGACACGTCTCGAACGCGCAGGCGAACAAAACAATTAATCTGCGACACCCCTAACATGTTCCTGACTTATGATTGGTGCAATAAGCTCGGGTCCTCATTCCGGACGTCAAATTCATTACCCTACACCTGGGAGTCCGGCGAATCCCGGGGAGCCCTTTCACTCCCAGCACCGTCGCACAGGAAAACCCATTAAATTCAGCATTTCAAGTGGATCGACCTTAAGGCTATGGTTCTAATGGGGCATGCGGGCGGGAGTAAAGCAAAACAGTTTGTTCAGCAGACATTGGCCTACAGTTCGCATGGTTATACACGGGCTGCGAAACTAAAGCAGAAGTTACGATTTTAGAGTAAGATCTAATTCGGGTTGGGTTTGTTCGACGGTAGATCAGTAACAGATGATCTGATTGTCTTAGAAAGTGATAATAATACACCAGAAAATGTTTAGAAAATATTGGTGCGGTGCTGGAATATGTCGAAGTCTTGACTGAAAATAATGGGACCTGATTCACATCATATCATCCTGGCGTCTATTTAGCAAAACCTCTGCAGCTTACTGGACGTCAAAGCCATGACCGGTTGCACCAAAAGATCTGAGTCAACCTCGGCTCTGACAACGCCACGGCTACTGGCCTCTTGGATGATGCGGGGTAGGACTTTTTCCACTACCACCGCGTAAGACACATGTTAAGTAATTATTAAAAGTGTCGAAATGCTTACAACTAATCGCTAGTACTAAAATACCACGAATGCTATCCGTTCAACATTCTCTCTATCAACAATGAAGTCTGTGGTGTTCAAAGGAGTCAAGCAGGTTGCCCTTGAGGATCGGCCAAAGCCCGTGATCCAGGATCCGACTGATATCATTGTCAAAGTCAAGTACACAGCGTTGTGTGGAAGGCAAGGCTCGACATACCTATCATATTGGACCTGATCATCTGGCTAACCATACCATCCATCAGCGAGCTTCATGTCTTCCGTGGACATCAGCCTTCCGGCACCGGATTCATCATGGGTCATGAGTTCACTGGCGTCATCGATCAAGTCGGCTCTGCTGTAAAATCCCTCGAGGTGGGCGACGCTATTGTCAGCCCCTTCACCGTGAGCTGCGGAGAGTGCTTCTTTTGCAAGCGCGGATACTCATCACGATGTGACAAAAGCCTTCTCTTCGGAACCGTGCTTCTTGATGGCGCACAGGCCGAATACGTAAGAATCCCGTATGCTCAAACCACAGTGATGAAAGCTCCAAAAGAGGTAGAAGACCTCAAGCTCTGTCTTATGGCTGATATCTTTCCGACTGGCTGCTACGCTGCATCCAACGGCCTCGATAGCTTGGATAAGGAGCATGTGCAGGAGAGCATTGTCGTCCTCATAGGCTGCGGTCCTGTTGGCATCTGTGCTCTTATTGCTGCACTGGAGTACAAGCCCAAAGCCATTCTAGCGGTAGACGGCATAGAATCCAGGCTATCGCTCGCCAAGGATCTTGGTGCTGAGCCTTGGAACTATCTCACACAAAAGCAAGATTTGGAAAAGCGAGTCAAAGAGCTCAGTGACGGCCGTGGTGCTGATGTGGTTATTGAGGTTGTCGGACATAGCTCCGCTTTGGACATGGGATTCAAGCTTCTCCGGCCGTGGGGTATCATCTCCAGTGTCGGTGTTCACAACGGAGAGATCCCTTGGACTGGAAACGAGGCTTATGGCAAAAATCTTACCATTAAAATGGGGAGATGCCCGGTTCGAAGTATGTGATAACCTAGAGAGACGTTCAGTACCTTTTAACATTTATCTAGGTATTTTCGAAAACTCGTTGAAACTGCTTGCAAAGAAGCAACACCTGCTGGAGTAAGCCTACATCTGAGAATGACGTTTATTTAGCTAACATGTCGCAGTTTTATGACAGCTACTGTGATGCCTTTGAGCAATGCTCCTGAAGGCTATGAGCTTTTTGACTCTATGAAGGTTCAAAAAGTCATTTTTGACGCCGAGAAGTAATTGGACAACCAAGAACCCTTATCAAAAGTCGTATAGCTCATAGAATAGCATTGATTGGAGGAGAAGGATGTTCAGTTACTCACCCCAGCCCTCTGTATGGTGGCACCAGGTTAAAGATCGCAAAAGTTGCCCTCGTTCAACGATGGTCGTACGGGAGGAATGTAAAGAAAGTAATAGCCAATGCAATGCCTTGAGCCTTTTCCTGAGTGAAGGATTCGTTCCGCTTTCTTATGATTAAGCCCGATGTCGCATCAAGCGATGCTACTGATATTCGCTTCGAGATGAAGAGAAACGGTGACTCATATATCTTGAACGGCATTGTAAGTCCGATCGGCCTTTGGTGCTTCTATCTATTGACTGACTCTGGAAAGAAATAGTTGAGCAGTGGCTCAGACGATCTTAGATGCGACGTTTACATCGTCATAGGGGAAATTGATACATCATACCCCAACACTCACCACCAACAATCCGTCTTTTTAGTTCCTGCACGATCCTCTGGTGTCGCAGTACATCACATACTTAACGTGCTTACAGTCGTTAGAAACCTCTCATGATCGGCTATCTCTTGCAGCTTTGTCTCTGACGGTCAAGAAATACGCCCTTCTTACTACTATGTTTATAATACCACTTGATGACATACTCAGTCAATTCCCGTCCCTTACTCTCAATCTCAAACTCTTACAGCCGAGGCCTTTCGATCTCATTGCCGCTCTCATCAAACACTATTTTGTTTCCTGTGATCATGGAATATTGCAATGCAGCCGCAATGCGGACTGCTAACACTGCCGATGACAATTCAACAGGAACAGGTGTGTCATCCAACACACAGTCGGTGAACTCAATAGCTTCTCTCGCAAATGCCGCTTGGAATCTTCCCCAGTAGTTTTGTGGAAGCTGGTGTCTGATACCTCCTTTTCCATGAATTCGAACATGATTCTCAACGGGAATCAAGTTAACAGATATTTTCCCCTCGGTTCCGATTATTTCTGTCGTATCTTCCTGACCCGCAGCCATCATTCGAGACGCATATAAATACGCGATTCGACCATCGTAGAACTCGACAATGCCCACGGCGTTATCTCGATCGTTGTACTGTCGAAGATCTGGTTCTACAGCAGTGATACCCACGGCATGGACTGACCGAACTTTAGACTCTTGACCAAAGAACCAGATGGCCAAATCGATGTCATGAATGCTACAGTCAACAAAGATGCCTCCTGAGAACTGTGCATAGGCGACAAAAAACCCTGAGGGGTCTAGAACATCGCAGGTCTGACTTCTGAGGATCGATGGACGACCGATCAAGCCTGCTTTTGTCTTTTCATAGGCATCGCGATATGAAGCGTCGAATCGACGGGAAAATCCACACATAACCTTTAGATCGGGACGCGTGGCAGCAGCGTCAACAACAGATTGCGACTGAACCGTTAGTATAGGTCCAAAGTGTTTGGGGAGAAAACCTCACAATCTCAACAGTTGTTCCGAGAGGCTTCTCGCATAGCACATGCTTTCCTGCTGCAATGGCAGCATTTGTCTGTTCAGCGTGTACAGCAGTGGCAGAAGCAACACACACAGCATCTAACCCTTGGTGCGCTATCATATCATCGTAGTTTTCGTAGATAGCTACACCATGGGCAAGATTCTCGGCAGCCCATTTTCTCTCTTCAGCGTCTGGGCTGCTGACAGCTACCAATACGGCTCGGGGAACATTTTGATCGAAGTTTTGAGCATGACGTTTACCCATTCGACCAAGGCCAGCAACGCCGATTTGAAGCTTTCGAGAGGCCATTATGTGGGTATAGGAATGGTACAAGAGAAGAAAATGGTGAAGGATGCAACATTAAGATGCCAGACTAGCGGATCACGTCTTTCTTATTTATAATGGTATCTTCTCTTAGATGCTGGAACCAGTATTTGAAGCGAAAGTCATTTGATGATTTGGTACCACAGGTCTCATACGTGCAAGTCTTAGTGAGGGTAAATTGCCCCGTGTAGGTCTCAGTCGGGGCAAGTTGCCCCGATCCCCAGCCTCACCGCGGCATGACCCACAATCATGAATCGTCGGAAATTTATGCCATATGAGATGGAGAATGGGAACCAAGTTTCCATTCTCCATTATAATGTGGGCTTGGCTACTGTAGGTTGCACTTTAATCCTCCCATCCCCAAGCCCTCTTCAAATGCACCTGTGCCGACGCCGTAGGCCAGTTATGAGTCTTTTCCGTCAAGATCAAAATGTCCAACAGCGCCATCTGTTCATGTTTCTCAGTGAAGCGCCCCCCACATGCCGTGACCCCCATACAAGCTGTGAACATGGCTGGTCTGGTGGATGGGTTCGACAAGGCTATTCCACAAAGTTCTCGGACTTGTGTCCGTATATCGTTCTGGATTGATTAGTATATACCATAAAATTAGACCTGAAGTTGGACATGACATACATCTATTTCCTTTTGAGCTAGTTGGGCAGCTGGTCCAATTCGTGGTGCACGATCATCATGGCACATAAGGAGGATACGTGCAAAGAAGCCATGCACTTGGCCAATGACTATTGAAATAAGCAGGGAATCAAAAACGTATCGGTAAAAACGTACCAACGGCGTTATTTAAGTAGACAATATGCGGAAAGGTCTCACCCAAACTTTTATCCACAGCGCTATATGCCATCGGCAACCACGACACCGGTCGAGCTCTCAGCCACGCTTGGTTATAATCGACCAGCTCTTGATATCGGACTCTGTTTGGACCAGTATTTCCAAAACAGTAATTTATCACATCTGCGCTATGAAGGACAATCCGATTTGCCCAAGTATCATCGTCGGCTGGCGAGAGCGACCGATCCATGAACTCGTGATCGAGCCTGATCTTGACCGGTCTTTGACTAGCGAAGCTCATTGTAACTTCTTGTCGCATTCCAATCCAGAAAGAAGCCAAGCGTAGACCACTTGGAGTCGTAGAGTTACATGTATTCATAAAAAGCTGTATCCCTAGGAGATGACCTTCGTGGTCTGTGCCGATGAGAGGAACATCGAGCTCTTCTAGCGTTCGAAGAAGGATCGTGGCGGCGAGTAGATCATCGTCGTTGAGGGCTGAGGGATCGCTTGAGATGGTTGACAAGCGTTTGAGACAGGCTTGATGGTAACGGTCGGAGGCGTAAGGATCGTAGGATGCGTTAAGACTCAGATGGCGGGATGACAGAGCAAATATGGCGTTGAGAAGGGTTGGACAAGAGGCTGCTCGAGGCGGCACAACGTTCGCGAAATGACGACGAGAATCGCAGAGGTCGAACTTGGATAGCTTAGTGTGGATAGTTTGTTATAATCAAGGTGACATACCCAGGTGCACATATAGGTTATGTAATATTGCATCAATCGCACTTCATGGTTTTCTGTCAAGGGGTAGGGAACTGATTCCACGCTCGCCAACCCCAGTGTCGAACCGTAAGGAATGGGATCGTAGGTGCGACGAAAGTCTTGACGGATCGCAGCATCTTTGATGCCGTGGCTCGTCTCCACTACCTCTATGCGGCTTTCCTGGGGTAGATCCGAATCATCATCGCTAGCTGGTCTGTCATAAGATGGAAACGAGCTATCATGAGAATGACTTCTCTCTAAGTTCTCCGAATCCGACTGGTAGTGGGCTTCAACATCATGTGTTTCGTCCACAAACTTTACTTCAGAGCTGGTGAGTGAGGATTACTAGCTTGAAAGAGGCTGCCTACATTGTCGTGAACAAGAAACCCAAGTTTGGGTCGGAAATGACAAGCTACAGCAAGAGTAAGCTTGAATCCTGATCCAAGGTTTGAGCATAGATACCTGGTGGAGTGTTTGAACCGGATAACAGGCCCTGTTTTGCAAACCTTATTGGCTGAAGCGCACCGAAGACAAGTTCGGGGCCCATCCCTGGCGGGCTCGCTCCAAACGCATTTGACATGCTGCGTTCTACATAACTGGGACTTTTAGAGCTGCGATACGGTTACATATCGGCATTGTTGCCGAGATGGGGGTTCACTTGACTTACCACGCATGCTCCAGTCGTGCTCATTTTCTTGAGGTTGATTGAGATCAAGAGTCTAGATTGAGTTGTTATGTTCAAGGGGCAGGTTGCCCCGATTATAAGGCAAAAGATGTGCTGGGGCAAAAGGTCCGACAATCGGGAATTTAGTCCAAATTCTCTTTGCAGAGTTAGATTCCCCGAGTCGCTAACAGAATTAAGACTAGCAAGGAAAAATACGTCGCGCTAAAGTCTTGCAACCCACATGCCGGTGCATCCCTGTCCCCCGCAAACTACCCCGTACTTTGGTCATTACCCCATGGTGCAGAAGGTTTATGTTGCAATTGTTGAGTACTCATTGGCTGTTTCCGTTCATGAATCGCTCAGTTGACCGAGATCCAGACTATTGATGTTCTTGTGGTGCAGTTTTTGGAGTCGAAGACTAAAGTTTAACACTGCAATGAGATCCCAGCTACTTATATATAGCACCGTGTTGCTATTGCCAAAAGAGAAACCTCTCCATCTCCTTATCAAACAATTTCCCCCAAAGACATTTTCTTCGCCTCCATAAAATGGACAAACATATTGACTCTATCAAGGATAAGCTTGATGAGTGCGATGCCGTCACAGAGGAGCATGCTGGCATGAGCATGGCCCTGGAACCATACGGTCCTTCTGGTATGCCCCTGTCACATAATCGACCACGTTGACAAACTCACCAACTACAACAGGTTTCCGCGGTCTCTTTTCTTCTCCCTACGTCGCAGCATGCGCCGCCTTCTCAGCTATTGGCGGCCTGTTGTTCGGCTATGACCAAGGCGTGATTTCCGTGACGCTTGTCATGGACCATTTCCTCGAGCGATTCCCAGAAGTGTCGGACGATGCCCCAGGCGCAGGCTTCAAAAAGGGCCTCATGACTGCCATGATTACGCTTGGGGCATTCATTGGTGCTATCAACCAAGGATGGATTGCTGACTGGATATCGAGAAAGCGTTCGCTCATGGTTGCTGTTGTAATCTTTACAATTGGGTCGACGCTTCAGACTGCGGCTGTCAACTATGCCATGCTTGTGGTAGGTCGCTTTATCGGTGGTATTGGCATTGGACAGTTGTCCATGGTGGTTCCCCTGTACATCTCTGAGATTTCTCCTCCTGAAATCCGCGGCTCTCTCCTCGTTTTCGAACAACTCTCTATTGTCATTGGTATTGTGGTCGCGTTCTGGATCACTTACGGCACAAAGGTACGTACGTTATCCATCTGATTCCACCTCGTTGCTGACAATTATTCTTTGAGGGAATCTCCAACCATTGGTCCTGGCAGCTACCCTTTCTTCTTCAAATTCTCCCCGGTCTACTGTTAGGTTTCGGTGCCATTTTTCTGCCCTATTCTCCTCGTTGGCTAGCTTCCAAGGATCGCGAAGAAGAAGCCTTGCTCAACCTCGCCAAATTACGTGCTCTGCCCGAGTCGGACCCCCGAGTTCAGCGAGAATTTCTCGACATTGTTGCCGAGGCACGATTCCAAGCAAGTGCTCTCCGAGAGCGTCACCCAAACCTCACCCAAAGAACAGATTTAGGCGGAAAGATTCGACTTGAGTTGTTCAGCTGGGCTGATTGTTTTAAGCCTGGGTGCTGGCGTCGAACACTTGTCGGTGCAGGTCTCATGTTCTTTCAGCAATTCACTGGCATCAACGCACTCATCTACTACTCCCCAACTCTGTTTGGAACTATGGGTCTTGACTTTGAGATGCAACTCATAATGTCAGGCGTTCTTAATGTAACCCAGTTGGTCGGCGTGTTGACAAGTTTGTGGACTATGGATCGTTTCGGCCGTCGAAGTATTCTTCTTGTGGGAAGCCTCCTCATGTTTGTCCCACACCTGATCATCGCTATCTTGGTTGGTATCTTTTCCAAAGACTGGCCGAGTCACACTGCCGAAGGCTGGACTAGCGTCGCCTTTCTACTGTTCTACATGTTCACTTTTGGAGCTTCCTGGGGGCCTGTTCCTTGGGCCATGCCCGCTGAAGTTTTCCCTTCGTCTCTCAGAGCGAAGGGCGTGGCAATTTCCACTTGTTCAAGTAAGACTTCTTTCTGGTGCTGAGCTATTGAATACTAATTATACCAGACTGGATAAACAACTTCATCATAGGCCTCATCACGCCGCCTCTTGTTCGTTCAACAGGTTTCGGTGCTTACGTGTTCTTTGCGGTTTTCTGTCTCTTATCTTTCGTCTGGGTTTGGTTCAGCGTCCCAGAGACGAACGGAAAATCTTTGGAGGAAATGGATGAAGTGTTTAATGACCGGACTGGTACTGCGGATATTGCCAAGAAAGATCGCATCATGGCCGATCTATATACTGAAAGACAGAACCGTTGAGAGTACATCAAACTGAGGATACATAAGTAGAATACTAAATGAGTATATATTATTCATTTATTTTTAGAATTAATTATACTCTTACATTATTACGTTCTGCGACTTTCACAACGCCTGTCATTAACCGGTGTCCATGATATCATGACAAACGCCGCGCGAGGCCTCCGTGCCTAGTCGCTTCCTGTAGTCTGACAGACCGTGCAAGATGCATTGGGTCCGGCGGCTATATATCCAGTCATGATAGCATAGGAATCTCGATGAGAATCACTTGAAGTTTACAAGACCAACAGTGTTCAAAAGATCCTACAAACCAAATTTAATTACACTGACATGACGAAGAATGCCTTGGCAAAACATTGATCATTATTCAGTAATTGTGAACTTGGCTAACTCCGAACCGAATCTCTAACCTTGTATTTGAGTTTCTGTGTACTACAAAAAGATCGATTCAATCGATCATGACACTTTTTACGCACATCTTTTTGATGGTGGCTCGCGTTTCAAACACAGGTCGATCTATTACTCGTCTCGGAATGTGGTCCGAGGAGATTAAAGCGGTTGTGGTTGGTCAATGTACGAAAGATAATGCTTGGCAGGTAAACCATTCATTTTAGGGGAAAACCCTACCCCTTCATACTTGTTCAGCTAGATTGAGATATTGCCACGTGAGTGATTCTATTACATCCATTGTAATGCTGTGTCGGGGTAACACAACTTGCAGGCGCTGTTATCTACTAGAGAGCACTACTGGCAGGATATGGTACCTATCCATGGATGATTGTATGTACAGATGCCGCGTGTGCTTTCCCGGGACAGCGGTAGCTGGATTGAACTAAACTACTTTTGGTATGGAACTCTCCACAGTCTACATGGCGCTAAAACAGCCAAGCTGTCAGATTTCTTCCCCCTTTGATTCATCATCTGCCGTCAAGTCCCTCGCTATCTTCATCATCTTTCTTTAGTCTATTGCGTTGTTATGATCTTTCAATTAAGGATATCTACTCTGGCAGGCCCCGATCGTCATGTCGACAAGCAGTGAGGAGGATAAGAAGCCAGCGGGACGCGCTGGGTCTACTAGCAGTACCGGTACATCTATGCCATACCACAACAAGTTTGGAGCGCTTCGTCTTCGTCATCCAGAAACGAATCAAATTATTCTGGTTCCAACTCCAACTGACGATCCAAATGACCCGTTGAACTGGTAAGTACTCACTTCATCTACATTATAGACAAAAGGCCAATCACCAACTCGGACGTCAAATCACAGGCCTAAGCCATACCGCGTCTATATCGCCGTCCTAGTATCTTTCGCTATCTTTTTCAGCAACTTCTTGGCTGCCGGACCCACTGTCGCCATCCTTGACACTACCACCGACTTCTTCGGACCAGCTGATGATGATCTTGATGACAACATCGCCAAGATTGCTTACCTCTTCACCACCACTGCGCTTCTGCAGGGCATGTCCAATTTGATATGGATGCCTCTGATGGAAAAGTTCGGTCGCCGTCCAATCTACTGTATATCTTTTACCCTCTACACAGCTTTTTCAGCTTGGGCTGGCGGTGCTACTTCTTACGGCAGTGCGCTCGCGGCCCGGATCATGATGGGAGCTGCTTCGGGAGCTGCGGAATGTCTGGCACCATTGACAATTTCAGATCTTTTCTTTGCACATGAGAGAGGTGCTATCATGGCGTGAGTACACACGCTTCTAAATAACTAGGTAACCCAATTTTGACTTGTGACACAGGATTTACACTACAGCCTTATCTGCTGGCGTCGGCTGTGGTATTATCGTCGCCGGACTTATCACAATGAACCTTGATTGGCGTTATATATACTGGGTGTCTGTCGCCATTATTGGCTTTTGCACTATCTTGGTCATTTTCACCTGTCCCGAGACCAGATATCACCGCTCACTGGCTATAGACTCGCCACATCAAGTCCCACAAGACGAAGAAACTATCAACCAGAGCAACAAGGACGAGTATGTTGACGCAAAGAATGCCCAGGATGGTAATGTTTTGCAAGGCCAATCACCTCGCGTTACTCAAACAGGGCGCACTTACTGGCAAAGCTTAGCTCTTTTCAGCGGTATTCACACGCAAGAGCCATTCTCGAAGCTTTTTCTTCGTCCCATCGTTCTCCTCGCTCTTCCGCCAGTCCTTTGGGCTACTTTGGTAATGGCCGTTTCCATCGGATTCCTGGTCGCCATCACCTCTAACTTTGCTGTCGCTTTCGATGCTTCATACGGATTTGAACCGTGGCAAGCTGGTCTCTGCTTCGTTTCCTGCCTTGTAGGCGCTGGGCTTGGCGCCTTTTTCGGCGGTCGATGCAGCGATATGATAGCTGACCGGTTGACGAGCCGCAATGCTGGTGTTCGACACCCGGAGATGCGCTTACCTGCTATCGCAATCTCGCTCGTCACTGCACCACTTTCTCTTGTTCTTTATGGAGTCGGCATTGAGCAAAACTGGCATTGGATTGTGCCTACGATCGGCCTGGGTCTTTGTAAGTTGGAAGAAAACTGTGAAGCAAAGAAAAAAGCAAAAGCCGCTGACAGATGCAATAGTGAACTTTTCTATTGTTCAAGCCACCAACATCAGTTTGGTGTATACAATAGATAGCTACCGACCAGTGACAGGCGAACTCGCTGTGACACAACACGCATTTAAGTGTAAGCAATACCCGAATGACACTGCCAAAAGCGATATGATATTGACGTTATCCTGGCGATCTTCCAGCGGCATTTGGCTTTCTTTTTTCTTTCTATACGAATCCTTGGATCGAAGAATCGGGCTATGCCACAGCATTTGGTATCATGGCGGGGATTTCAGGAATCGTACTCTTCATGTGGATTCCTACGTATCTGTGGGGTAGGCAGATCCGACATGCCAGCTGGAACTGGCCCGTGATCAGGCTCCTGGTACATTGGGATGCAGATCGTGAGGTTGGCGAATGATGCGTTGTGGTAACCTACAACTGGCATGCCCGCTATCACACTCAAGCGTAGAGTAACTGATGTGACATGTGACTACTCTTATGCATTGTGCACGGAACCTCAATCAACTATCAAGACTATGCAAGTACTAAAGTGCACACCTTTGAAGACTCACGATGGAGAATCGTAACGCGTTATCGTGTTGACCTGAATTGTTTGTCTGCTTGCTATATTGGCTCTTTCCCTTCGCACTAAGCTTTGACTCTCGCCCTTGGGACCTGAAAACCTCTCATCCATACAGTAGTCAAGGCAGGGTTATTGTCGGACGAAACAAGCGCCGATGCCTTCTGGTGTGTTATTTCGGAGTGTTTAAAGGTCGAAATAGCAAATGTTGGTACGGTAATCACGACCCCCGTTCCTGTTAGGCTCGGAGACATAGGAAGAACCGCAGGTCACAGTTTGCGTTTTGCCGTTAAGCTTGGTACCCTTGACCCGAAGGTTCTTTCCACTACCAGATTGGATTTCAAAGGCAAGGACGTTATCAACTTTCCACGTCTGCGGACATCCAAATCTCTGGCAGTAGTTGTAGCTCTCTGCGTTGGGGCATTCATCGTTACCCTTCAAGCCAGATATACTCTTGGTCGTTGACCCATCAGATCCTGTGACCCTTCCCCAAGGACCGCAGCCAATGCCAGGAATATTTCCGCCAATAGGAGGGACAAGAATGGAAAAGTAACCAATCTCAAGGTTAACCTTTGAGGCCTCAGCAACAGTGGCGGCCGTGAGGGCGATGATGGTAGCGAGGCTTGGGAAGTGCATGTTGGAAGGCTTGTGCTAACGGCAATCAGTTATTGTCTTCTCTGTATATGCAACATACATACCAGAATTGATCGAGTTCCTTCGAGAAGTATAATCGACCGATGTGCGGATAGTGAATTGAGAGAATGGAGAGTGGTAGTGGTGAGGAAGCTTAGGATTCATGGGACCCTTGGGGCCTTTTATATTTCAGAAGAATGAAAATTTCGGTCACGTCGTCCTCAGGACTCAGCGTAATAGTACCGAAACTGGGGACACGAGGCATGACTGTTGATGTTCAATCGATCCTAACTAGAGGATCAAATCCATGACATTACACCAGCGCTTCTAGTAAATTTAGGAACATCTCCATGCATCAGTGCACAAATTATATTCCGACACGTGCAACACCTGATATGTCGTGGATTCAAACCCTGATCGTAACCCACAGAGGGGACGTATTGCGATATGGCGGCCGACCGCCAAGACGTCAATTATCTCTTAGTTGAGATTGGCTAGAATGCCCTGCTGTTGAATGAGTTACTTGAAAAGAGGTCTTTGAGTATAACTATAAGCAACTGATTAATACTTCAACACGCGCACACTATATACTGTTGAGGTGAAGTTATCTCTGCCTCCAGCAACTGCTGTCGTTCTCCCTCCTGTGTAGCTATCTTAGATCGCTAGCCTACTATTATGGTTAGGCTCTAGTTCAAATGTCTATAAATGAACTCGGTAAGGATTGGGTATAGAGCGGCCGACCCTAGCTTATGATAAACTCTTCGTATTCTCATTCAGGCTGTACGCATTTAAGGCGGTCAGTTGTGGATATAAAGTTGTTACTAAGCAGCGTATAAATCATGACCCTGCTTACTGAAAGCTTTCTAATATAGTGTGTCAATATTTTCCACTTACGATATGTAATAAAAATCCTTCAAGCTTTTATTCCCTCATCTGATTTACTATCTCTTAACTGGCAATAATGCTACAATCTAGAATGAGTCATATATTCTTCTTGCTCTCCACGGCCTTCAAATGATCTGAAACAGGATACAGGATAGGTGAGTGCTGTTTATGTTGTGCAGTAGTGCTGGGTGAAAATACACTTTGTAAAACCTAATTGTTTGTCATTGGGAAACGAAATCCTCCTACGCTTATATCTCGAGTTGAGTTTATCTACGACTTTGAACTTTACATATAGGTCATGAGGACTGTTAGTTTGAGTCTGAATCCTGAAGCGAAGGGGTGATTCCCAGTTCTCCAACACGCTCCTATCTACCTTGTCTTCAGGCCACAGACTAATTGTAGACTTCAGTAACCCAAATAATACGACCTGCTTTCTCGATCGGATATGCAGTGACTCGAAGTGCTTCTGGAAAATGACAGTGGTTGACGGTGTTGAATGGTTTAGTGAGTCCGTCTGCTACCTGCTCATGTGTACTGCTGTATTTCACATCAATGTTCCCAGCCTCAACTTCTTCTCGGATATGGTGCTCGGTTAGCGGAATGTGCTTTTTCGATTGGTGAATCTCAAGGTTTCTGCACAGCTTTGGGGAACCTTGGTTGTCGTTCTTCAGTGGGATAAGCCTATGTGCCGGAACAAGCGGACAAGAGAAGAGGTTCTTAGTCCGGGCCAGTTCTCTGGCGCATTGGTAGACTGTTGTGTATTCAGTCTTGGTGGTCGAACATGCTACCGTCTCTTCCCGTTTGGCTCCCTATGAGACTATCCTTCAACTTGAACAGTAATCGACGATCACTAATCGCTTTGCCTTTAAGAACGCTAATGCAGCTTGCACTGTATGTCAGTGCAGTGGTGGCGTTACGATAAGATGTAGAAAAGAATTTAGTAGAAATTATATCCTTAGGGTTGTGTCAGTCACCACTCGACTTTCTGGAACTTCCGGATTTGGCCTCTGGATAAGGACTTAGTGATTTATGACTCTTCGGGCATGGTTGTCTCGGATAAATCGCACGTGTTTTACAGAAAGCTGTCGCGGTCTGGGCTCGTGGTGAAATTTGTAGTTTGCGATGGGCATGTATTGGATCAACGAGAGAGATTGCACCAAGTTCAACTTTTGGCCATGTCAGGTTGAGCTCACTCGGCGTATCCATCTCCCAGAGCTTGTTGGTATCGTCGACTTCTGAGGACAGCTTCCGAATGGAGACGTCGCCCAATCCTACTCATTATTCCCGAGACTAACTGCAATGTCGGCAAGGATTGGAGGCATGGAGTACAGAATTAAATCGCGACTCTACGTGATGATATGTTGACGAAGCGAAACTTTTAGTTCGATTTAGCTCTGTTGAGATCGTTATAGGTATTGGTGCGAGAGTAAAAGAATGTAGTTGGAACTCTTTGGCCGTGACTTGACTACATACCCTGAAGATTATCCTTGTTATGTCGAATACCTGGAGACCTTGTGTCCACATTGACATGAACGCGAAATATACGCGCCAATACAACTTACGCGTTTAGTGAACCGAGATGACTGATCATAACACCCCCGCTGGAACATTTAATTGAACATGAAAGGCTCTGGCCAAACTCAGGAGACAGCCAGTCTACTTCAGTTTGCTGGTACCTAATTCAATGAAGCATGCACCTTGCGTTGTTATTTAGTTGGTCTGTGGGGGTTCAGAACCAACAACGCTCAGTAGGTCAGCCAGATGTGGGTCGAGACCAACGAACTGTCTTTTATTGTGATCGCTGTCACGATGCCTGGCGCCACATCCATGATCTAGCCACACCTCCTGTAGGCTTGGTTATTAAATCGGTTATTTGCTCATCTGGAAACGTACAGGCCCCGCATCGGGATGTGAGAAGCAGCGACCAATCAGGTAGATCAGATAACTTGGCTATGGAGTTTCGGCTACTTGAAGAAGCCGAGACAACATGCCAGACTCTCAATCGTCATCAATTCGCATTAATTTCCCACGCCATTCTCCAGAAGAAGTCCATTGCCGAGAGGGTTTGGAGTCGCCCCTTTCATTCTAGTCGAGCTTTCAAGGTACCAATTCGGCTATTATGCCGCCTCTACGGCCTACCGACTCCGAGTCAGTAGCCTCAGGTACCAGCAAGAGAGCTCGTGCAAAGCATGCTTGCCGCGAGTGTAATGCCCGACGAGTCAAGTGCAATGTGACGCAATGCAATCCATGTTCCAATTGTCAAGCGGCCGCAGCCCAATGTGAGGTGTTGCCGTCTCGTCGGGGTCGGTAAGTACCTCTCAGGTCATACTTAAGTAGCTTGATGAAAGTGATCACTTAGCAGGCAGTACTGACAGCTCTTCATCAGATACAATAGAGCTTCCAAGCGACAACATCAAAGCGATGAATCGGCGCCAACGACTACGGATTCTAATGTGCAGGGTGATGAGACGATTTTAGTCTCGCTTCCTGTGGCATCTGTTGCGCAGAATATCACCCCAGAGGCAGCACCCGAACAGAACGGGGATGACCTAATTACCGGAGCCTCAACAGCAAGCTCATCACGGGTGAATAGCACTACCGCTCCAGCAACACTATTTTATGGCGAGTCGAACCCTCTGACGCTGATCCCGGGGAGCGTTCGTCAGGACCAACAACCGAGTTCAAGGGAGAGCCACCCGCAACAGAAGACTCAACTTCACTTCCCTCTACATGAAACACCACCGTCTGCATCGGAACATGATCATCCCGCCAATATTGAGCACCTGAGCGCCGCGACATCACGCTACCTGCGAGACGAGGGTGCTCTGACCCTGCCAGACATGCAAGCGTGCACGTCGACTCTGCAAGCCTACTTCACGTGGTTTCATCCTTGCTTCCCAATATTGGACAGGGCAGAGTTCTCACACAGGCTTGACACTTCACAAGCGTCCTATCTTCTGGTGCAGTCTATGCTCTTCATTGGAGCGTCGTACTGCGACGATGCGACCATCACGTCAATGGGTTTTGCCAACAGGGCCGAGGCCAAGTCTTTACTCTACACACGAGCGAGGCTACTTTTCCATGCTGACTGGGAAAAAGATCGGCTTACCCTGATTCAGTCTTTGTTTCTTCTGAGCTTTTGGCGAGGTGGACCCTCTGATGTTCGAGATGTTCGGTATTGGCTGGGCGTCGTCATTGGAGTAGCAGAGTCACACGGACTGCATCGATCGTGAGTGACTTTCGATTCTCAAACTTCTGCACCTCACATGTTGACAAACGTCAAGGACAAGATTTGCAACTAGCGATCCCTCAAATGCGCGCATCAGAAAACGCATCTGGTGGTCTATCTATGTGGGTCTCAATTCTCTCAACGTTTAAACATCTTTTCTAAACAAGTCAGGTCCGAGAAAGACAGTCTGCTGCTTCTCTGGGCCTCCCCAGCAGGATCAGGGATGACGATTGCGATGTTGAGCCATTGGCTGTGTCGGACCTAGAAATCGAGGTCACCAGCCCAGATGCCTCACCATTTGGCTCATCTAAGCCAGAGCACGTCAAGTACGCCATCAACATGGTCAACTTGGCACAGATACGTAAGCATGTAGGCATGAGTGAGAACAACGTAGGATCTCTGACCAATAATAGTTGGCCGAATTGTCGATTTGCATTTTGCACCGGGACGACAGGCCTCGACACCAGAGCAACTCAAAGCTGTCGATGATGCACTCCAAGCGTGGAAGGACGGATTACCAGAGCAGATGAATCGTGGCGTTGAAGACGGCACGGCTTCCGTATGGGGATATCTCCTGCACCTGGCGTACAAGTAGGTTTCACTATCTGGGAACGATGGAGCCGCTTACTGAGGAGACCTGTAGTCATCTGAGAATTCTCACACACCGGCATAATTTCATCAAACAGAATGGAAGCGATAACTCTGGGCAGATTGTGGTAGCAGCAGCGACCAAGATCAGCAGAATCGCCGAAGACATGCTGGCTCAAGGAACGCTCCGTTATGGTCAAATGCATACGTAAGAAGGGCGATCAGAGACTCACGTACTACTCGAAAATGTCACTCACTCCCTCTCTAGTGTCACGAGCCTATTTGCTGCCCTCTGCATCCACACCATCAGCATCAAACAAAAAGAACAGGACGTATCCCGCCGCATCGCTGAGAGTCGCGCACAAATGTGCCTTCTCGGCTTACAAGAAATACAAAAGTATTGGAGAATTAACAACAACGTGTTGGATCTTTTTCTCCAGTACCTCGACGTATCTATAGCACAAAGGCTCCATGGGGCCTCAAATGCCCCGAGGTTAGTCAATCCGAGCAATAACCATTCCGCATCATACCAACAGCCCGGTCGTGCTACTGAAGAGAACAATGCAGGAGGTGGGCTTCTGAGCGGCTTCCTCAGCCCACAAACCCAGCTTCAGACAAGTTCTTTCGAAGATCAGTTATTGAATCTGTTGTACTGGCCATGTGAAGGAGATGAATCAACCATGAACCTGGAATCAGTGATGCAAAGGGAAGATCCAGTGTCGTTACCCAGTTTAAGTACCCTAGGACGTTCATTATGAGGATGCAAAACGCTTTGAAGATACACGACATGAAGCTGAGGTTGGACTATCTCTGAAATGCGCTATAGCACGATAACCTATTCAGTTGTAGAAGCTGATCTTGGAGTCTGACGCTTATTTTTACGATCCCTGCTATAACATTACATATACCCTAAATTTGCTATTACAGAACTCTAAAATCGTTTGGGTCTTAACACAAGGATAGATGTTTAAGCTGACCCAGCCCTTAAACGAAAAACATGCACAGTACAATATGATGAAACTACTATCCTAGAGTTCTGTTATCTGAAACTATCTGCTTTTATATGAGATCTAATATGTGTAGCAAAAGGGACCGTTTCTAGTTGACATAGCCTCACCAACTGTAATATTCTTCGCTAGTCCATCCATTAAAAGCAAGTCTGTCAATGCAGCGTTGCCAGTTTTACCATCGAGACTTCTTGTTACGCCCGAATACTCACTCAGTCTCGTCTTAGGGTTGGCTTGCTGCCATTGCCACCAAAGACGATCGACTTGGGTGTGATGGAGGAAAAAAATAGGATCTAATTCAAATATGAGTCACGAATTCGGTGCTGGAAGGTCAGGTAAAACTTGCCATTTGGTGAGGTAGCTGGGTTCATCTCTCCCCCAATAGCCGTGTGAATGGCCTGATGCGGTCCTTGTTCCAATGCCTGGTGGTAGGTTGAAAAATTGGCGTTCTCCTGCACAATAGCAACATTCGTTCCGTTATACAGTTTTGCTAAGTCCATCGAGTCTGAGGATTCACCATCTGCCACGCGTCGATGGAGGCAGTGCGGTATATACTCGCGTACTCTAGCACTGAGGCCATAATATGAAGGGCGCAACGTCGAGAAAGGCCCGTCAGTGACACACCTAATGGTTCCGGAGATGTTCTCTGTGCGATTATCGCTACCATCTCCACCGAACCCTAGTTTTGAAGACATGACAGGTGACTTGGTAAGTCTCTTAACATCCTTTGTCCAATCCCAATAGGTTGCGTGGCCAGTATATCCACACTCTTTAAGTGCGCCCTCATAGACATGGGTGAAATATCGGTGCCACGGCAAGAAAGCCGCTACGAAATGAACTACAGATTCAAGTTAGTATTGAAATAAGTGTGTGCTGACTATATTGAGTGCTTACTACTAGGGTTGTATTGGAAGTGCACATATGCAAAGTCGTCATAGAGGCTCGTCTCAAGTCCCAGTCTCGACTTCTTTGTCTTCAGACACTTCACTGCATCAATGTAACTTTGTTTGTCGCTGTCATTTAATTGTCGCCACTCGACGCGCTTCGCAGGATTCTGGCATGCGTTGGGAGAATCTTCGTAAGGTACAGCAGCCGCGGCAGTCAGACTGATTAGAGCAAAGAAATAGACAAACAGCATAATGACTAGATGACAATAATGGATAAAAGCATGATATGAGAGAAAAGGGAAATAGCTGGGCAGTGCCCAAATTTATTTGTAACTCATGTTACATTGATCGACTGGCAACTTGAGCTAGACTTGTCTGCTGCTACCTGTCTACTCCATTACTGGTTTACACAACTATCTGGTTACTCCTTAGAGGTTAGTGAGTTCGTATTTACCCTACCACTTGTGCTATGAATAGCATATCAATCTCCACTTAGTGCTAGGCGGCATTAGCTACTATCCACTTTAAAAGTTGGGTACCATAAAGCGACGCTCTTGCACTCATGCTCGCCAGGCAGGCGGGTCGCAAAAGAATAGGGATTTGATACAAACCAGACGAAAATATTAGCACTTTCTTAGGCTATATACCCGCTAAACCTGATTGAAGATTTTTATCAGCCACTAAATCGGTACCAGTTTTTATGTGATACACCTGCCAGGGAGATTGATAGTACACTTGAATCAGAAGAAAAGCCATATAACTTGTTATTATCCAATCGTTTTCGCCTTGAGCCTAGTCTAAGTGCTTAGAGCGAGCGACTGGAAAATAGACAGGTCAGTACAGAAGAGAAAGCGTTAACTGCAGCCGATTCAACGTCAGAAAAAAAGGTCATACAGATGAAGGGGAAGGAAGGTTATAATACATTGCCGACATACATAACCGTATCTCAAAGCATTGCTACATCGGTCTGATGAAGACCAACCGTGAAGATCCGATACACCCAAAGCTCTCTCGGCAACTCTCCCGTCCTGGTCTGTATGTTGAGGATCATATTACCATTTCTACCAATTGAATTGCTGGGATTAGTTTGTCACTAATCAGCCTACAACTTCGCTCTTCATACATAGTATGTTATCTCTCTGGACCACCATCTCCCACTCATTACTACCCGCATGTTCCCCCTGTACCAGTCTTGTCCCTTGGATCTGGTATGTTTGACCAGCATACAGCGGAGAAAGTGCACGATAAGTGATTGTAGTTGGGAACTTGTCTTTCCCATGGAAGTCTTGCCAGAAATGAAGGATATTAATAAGATTTAGTGGACCGTGAACGACCAAACCCGGATGACCCTCCACATTCTGTGTCCAATCTTCATTGTAATGGATTTTGTGACCATTGAAGGTCAAAGCAGAGAAGCGGAAGAGGCTAATAGGCGACCAACGGTGCCATCTGACTGGGTTTCCTGATTCGGGGTGCATCGTTAGTGAGAAGACAAAGAATAATGAGCTGAAGTTTCTCAGGCCTGTAGACGTTCACATACCATCTTGGGAGACTTGGTCTCTCACAAGTGCTGGCTGCCTCATGTCGGCATCAGACAGCAGCTTTACTTCTGAACTTCCACTGGGTGGGTTAATCTCTGGTCTAAAGATCCACGACCGAAGGTCCGTCAACGCCAGCCCTCTAGGGCCGTAATATTCCTTCTTGACCTCGACCAAAACCATCTCTCCTGCTGAGCGACTCTTCTTAGGCGTAGCGCTCATGAGAGTTGTGGTTTCCTCAACCTCATCGCCCACTCGGAGCTCGGGGCCGGCTGATGATGAGAATGAAGAGGACGCTGCCCATTCCATCTTGCCTCCAGCCCACATGCGACGCGTAAAGGGGAACGGGGCGTTGAACGAGGTGTCTGTGCCATCAGGGCCAAGCTCTGACTCTAGGCCTCCCGGGGTGAAGTACACTAGATGGTAACCCGGAGGCAAAGGTGTGCCTTCTGGGGGGGCCTTAACCTTTATATCAACACCGCTGAGATTTGGACGATTGAGAGTCAATGCTAATTTCTGCACTTGATTGGCATCGAGAATCTGACGACGGATGAATTGCCTGTTATTGAAACTGTCCATCATGATAGATACCGCTTCTTGTGCTGTGGTGCGCTCTCGAGAGCTATGGGAAAAGTGCCTCGAAGTGGAGATGAGACCATTGTTCAAAATGGGCCTGAAAACCATGGAGGAAAGGGCCCCTGGAAGCATGTTTGGTGATTTTGAGTGTAAGCCGATGGACGAGCTAACTGATCATGAAACCAGAAATTCCGATGATTCGAGTTAATGACAACGGTCCGCGGGAAATGACGTTGAGATAACGAGGATGTAGTTTGATAAGCATGCCGGTTGTCCTTCGGCTATGACTAGTCGGCTATAAGCCTTCGTCCGGAAGGTCGCGTTATCGGCGTTTGGAATTGGGCAATGAATAGCGGCGTCACTTGATTGAAAGGGAGATGATATTTGAATATCACGGTCGCTTTGGTGAGTTCTGTCTAGACCGGCAGTGAATCACAAACATGGCATCGAAATCACTTATTCGACGGGCGATGCTGTATGGTAAGCAAAGGCGTACCCCCATGCACTCATAGCTTCATTGACAAGCTGAAACGTGGTACTCCAGTCCCTTCATCATCGTCCAAGATGCTGGCCAAGTCTCGAAACCTCACAGTAGATTGTGTCGCGTACGATCTAGAAGACTCAGTTGCGCCCGACCAGAAGAAGCATGCTAGAGAGACACTACGCAACTTTCTTCAGAACATGAAGCACGACCGGCCCAAAAGCGTCAGAGAGATAGCCGTTCGGGTCAATGCTACAGACACGAAACACATTGAGGATGACCTTAGGGCGGTGCTAGATATACCAGGGCTGAATACCATCGTGTTGCCTAAAGTGCAGACCGCAGCAGACATTTGCCTGGTTGCTGATGCCATCCGCCATCTACGACAGGATCTTGGTAGCTCACATGGACCGCTCAGCATCATTGCTCTCATCGAAACGGCCAAGGGACTCATTAATCTCAGTGAGATCAGTGCCGCGAGTCAGCTCATATCGGGTCTTGGATTCGCGGCTGAAGATTTCTGCCACGACCTTTCCATCACACGCACACCATCTTTGACGGAACTTCTGTTCGCCCGCAGTGCTATCGTCACTGTAGCTCGTGCGCACGAAATTCCTTCAACGCTTGATTTGGTGACAACATCCTTCAAGGGTGAGGAGGGCATACGCCAGCTAGAACTTGAGTGCGCAAATGGCAAGCGACTTGGCTTCAATGGGAAGCAGCTGATTCATCCGAGCCAAGTAGAGGTGGCGCAGAGTGTCTACTCGCCTTCCGAAGAGGAATTGTCATGGGCTGTCAAGGTGACGATTGGGCATGCCAAAACACTGTCAGACCAGGGGCGAGGTGCTTGGACTCTGGATGGAAAGATGATCGATGTACCGGTGATCAAGAAGGCTCAGGCAGTTGTAGCCAAAGCCGAGGCGTGTGGCATGAATGTCCAATCTCTGAGAGATACATGGAAAGATCTGCAGCCGCAGTGAAATGACAGGTTATCCACTGGTTGATTCTTGACATTTAATGTAAAGACTGAGTCGTCCAAATGATTCGTCAAAGCTATTCTGCGTTTGGCGCGACAGAATTCTTGAGAGGCATGGTTTTGTACGATTGACCAGCATATACCGAGTAAACCAAAGAAACGCTAAACTAAAACTATACTGTCCCGGTGTTGAATCCTAGCTCCTTTAATATAGATGTTGTATGCTCCCCCAGTGCAGGAACAGCGTCCATCCTCGCCTCAGCTGCTGTGGCGGCACCAGGAGGTGCGAGAGCCGGTATCCGACCTTTAGGTGTATCAACTTGAGTCCAGCGGCCCCGGGCACGTAGTTGTGGGTGGCTCCACACATCGTGCATCGTATTCACTGTCGCGTTGGCAATGGATGCTTTATCCAGCTTGACCCGGACCTCGGCTGCGCTATAAGGTTGAAAAATAGCGTCAATAATCTGCTTAAGCTCCTCTCGGTTCTGCACTCGCAACGTGTTACTCGCAAAGCGAGCATCTTTGCTCAACTCCGGCTTCTCCAGAACTGACTCGCAGAAATTATGCCATTCCCTCTCATTCTGGATACCTAAAGTAACGGCCTCTCCCCCTCCAGTGGGGAAGGGCCCATATGGATAGATGGTGGCATGAGATGCTCCAGCTCTCTTAGGAGGCGGTGCTCCCTCATATGAGTAATACAAAGGGAAGCTCATCCACTCCATCATGCTTTCCAGCATGGAAATGTCTAAACGACACCCCGAGCCGGTCTTCTGGCGTTGCATCAAGGCAGCGAGGATGTTTGTGTATGCATACATGCCTGCTGAGATATCGGCAATGGAGATGCCGACTTTCGCAACTTCATTCTCGCTACCAGTAACAGAGAGGAGACCAGCTTCGCTTTGCACAAGCAAGTCGTATGACTTCTTGTCTCTGTATGGACCACTGTCACCAAAGCCCGAGATATCGCAGACTACAAGGCCTGGATTCTTGACCTTGAGAGCCTCATATGACAAACCCAGCCTTGCGCTCGCACCCGGAGCCAGGTTTTGAACCAGGACATCAGCTTTGTCGATGAGTGCCATGAGCACTCTCATATGCTGCGCATTCTTGAGGTCGAGCGCCAGACTCTCTTTAGATCGGTTAAGCCACACGAAGTGAGAAGAAAGTCCATCCACTCGAGAGTCGTAGGCACGAGCAAAATCTCCAACGCCAGGTCGTTCTATCTTGATGACCCGGGCACCCAAGTCTGCGAGCTGTCGGGTGCAGAAGGGCGCTGCTACAGCATGTTCGAGGGAGACTACTGTGATGCCATCGAGCGGCCTAGACTTTGTGGCTGCAACAGGTTGTCTAGTCTCTGAACTCTGCTGGGACATTGGCCGACAACGTGCGCGAGCCACAGTCGTAGACCAGGGACTTTGAGGTATCCGAAGGCATCGTCGGAGGGGAGTCGCTGCCGCTTTTGGGAGTAGGCGGAGAGACATAGTTGCCAGCTGAATTGGAAAAATCTTACTTGGAGGACTTGGAGGCTAAAAGGATTTACTAAATGACTTTCCTATCGGCTTAATTGCCCCAGCTTCCACGATGGCGGCGATCCTATTCCATGGGTTGGTTGTTCAGTCTAAAGGCTGGCCGAGGACTAGTAATTATATGTACATAGCCGGTCTCGGAAATCCCTAAGGTCAGAAGAGGAAAGGATCCGATCTCAGTAGGAGAGAAAAGAGCAGTGATGGTGGGGGGTGAATGTGGAAGCGGCGAGGCGAGCAGCGGTCATTCGGTAATATGATCGGTGGTTAGTTCTCCAGTCGGCTATATGATAGTTGCCCGGTCCTCGATTCGGCTATATGAGCTAAACCCTGACATCATGGCGTCAATGCAGCAATTCCATTGCTCAGAGCTTAAATCAACACAAAGAACCTGGCAGCAGATCTGCGCAAGTAGTCACTAAGTTATTATATTTAAATCCGTCGTCACCATAATCATCAATCAATTCAGCTAATCCCTTCATCATCTTGAACGAAGGACCTGTTGCCAACCATCCCATAGACCATCATGTCACTTCAAATCGCATCATGCCTGAGACAATCAGGTCGGCTAGCCCGCACGAAGCCACCCTTTATGCAGCAGTTAAGAAGAAATAACTTCTCCACGACTCCAGCGCAGCGCATTATGAGCATGGCCGGTTTTAGTGAGAACCAACTCATGGTTCGCGAAGGCGTAGGCCAGGTCTGCCAAGATTTCCCAAATACATACTGGCAAGAACGGGACCAACAGGAAAAGGACCCCAAGGAGTTCCACCTTGCGCTTGCAAAAGCTGGATGGCTAGGAGTTGCGCTCCCGGAGAGCCTAGGTGGCTCTGGACTGGGTATCTCAGAGGCAACTATTATGATGCAAACTATTGCGGAGTCGGGCGCAGGTATGAGCGGTGCAAATCACGCTGGAAACAACAAATTAACTTGGAGTAGGTATGGCTGGTGCACAGTCTATTCACGCAAATGTGTACGCCACTCAACCGCTGGCCAAGTTCGGTTCACAGGGACAACTTGAGACAATAGTGCCCAAGATCGTTTCTGGAGACACACGGGTTTGTTTCGGCGTGACTGAACCAAACGCCGGGCTCGATACTCTTCGGCTTGCGACAACTGCCAAAAAGAGCGCTGACGGGTCCTCTTACAGCGTGAGTGGGCAGAAAATATGGATTACCTGTGCTCAGGTTGCGTCCAAGATGATCCTTCTTGCACGTACAACCCCGTTAGAGGAGGTTCGGAAACCGACAGAGGGACTTTCATTATTCTGCATCGACATCGGCGACCGTAGTAAACCTGGTCTTGATCTCCGTAAGATCAAGAAGATGGGAGGTCGCGCTGTTGAT
This sequence comes from Fusarium armeniacum, assembly GCA_013618295.1. Lineage (NCBI taxonomy): Eukaryota > Fungi > Ascomycota > Sordariomycetes > Hypocreales > Nectriaceae > Fusarium > Fusarium armeniacum. The sequence continues at coordinate 80,220 of JABFER010000071.1, forward strand.
GCTAATGAGGTCTTTTTCGATAACTACCAGATATCTGCAGACAGCCTTATTGGAGAGGAAGGCAAGGGATTTCGCTTTATATTACATGGCATGAATGCCGAGCGTTGTCTACTAGCAGGAGAGGCTTTAGGACTTGGTTATGCGGCTCTGAAGAAGGCTAGCGACTATGCGAGAGAACGTGTTGTCTTCCAACGCCCCATTGGCCAGAATCAAGGTATCGCACATCCTTTGGCAGATGCTTTCATGAAGCTTGAGGCTGCAAAATTAGCAACATATCATGCTGCTAGACTCTATGACCAGAGCAGTACGGATGCTTCGGGGTCGGTGCGCCAGGAAGAGGTTGGGGTCGCGGCAAACAGCGCCAAATACCTAGCAGCGGAAGCTGCATATACGGCCTGTGAGAGAGCTGTCCTGACGCATGGGGGCATGGGTTATGCTATGGAGTATGATGTCGAAAGGTGGTTTAGAGAGTCTCTTGTGCCCAGGATTGCACCCGTCAGCAGGGAGATGATCCTGAACTATATTGGTGAGAAGGTGCTGGAACTGCCTCGAAGCTATTAAGAGTGGGTGGATATAGTGAGAATGAAATGGTCTATCAGAAACTGCTATTAGTGAGCGTATAAGCTAGCTACATGAAGGATTTGACCTGGTCCTCGAGTGGATATACCTTGACTACATTGAAGGTGAGGTGATGAAGAATGAGGCTTCCGGTTCGAGTGGGAGGGGGGGTGAAGAGCTGCTCCAAGTCGCGAAGGCTTCGGTGTACATTCGGTGTACAGGTTATTTAGACCCAAAGAATCACCAGGGCGACACCATGAGTCAAGCGAAACCCGTCTTCACTTTCGACGCACAAGGTCAACGAAATTTCTTCTAGAAGCGTCAGTGCTACGGTAGTGTATGGGAACCATGTTCGGTTGGTTAATCTCTCTGAGTCACTGAAATTCCGCAAGGATACTTACAATCTACCCATTTTGGGAACTTGACGATGTCAACTTTAGGGGCCAGTGCCTGTATGATTGGCTTTACGACAGGGGCTTTTCCAAGTGAACCAATCATAATACAGCTGGTCGATTCGGTGGCTGTACGAATTTCCACTTTACCCTGCACCTTAAAAGAACAACACATTCCTCTCTCAAAAAACCTGTTGCGTCTTTCTTTCTCATTCACGATAAAACTCAGTATGTTAGATAAACTTGTTGGCCGAGTAGTCGTGAGCTTGAATAACGCGACTTAATTTCGCTCCTGGGAGGTAAGATAAGCATGTAATTGGAAGTGATAAAAGCCGGAGCAGCGGTGAGCATGTGGAACTGAGGCATAACTGAGGACAAGTTACAATTGCCATTGTTTTCTCACAGGCAACCGTTTATGCAATTGTTTTGAATGCTATGGTCTGGGTTGTGCCTACAGAGGTCTTCATACACATGTTGAAGTCTAAGGGTATGGCGAGACACGCTTGCTACTGATAGCGAGATTAGGAAGAACACTGCGACTAAGGTGGAACTGGTGCAATAAACGATTGTGAGATCAAGGAAGGCAAAAGACCTTGATTGTAATTTGTAAACAACCTAATAAGTCGTCAGAAGTGATTGTTTCATTTCTGATAATATCATCCCAGCCAAGGACAAACTATTCTGATCTGAGGTGTTCCATGTACGATTTCGATGGAGGTGTTAATCTAAGTGGACAAAAACTGATAACGTTCCAAGCACCTTTACTCTCTAGAGGAATTATGGGATGAGTCTAAACAGTAACCTTATCGCTGGTGGGCAGAGAGTGCTTCGAGTGTAGGCTTCTCAAGCACGGCTTCTTGAGGCGCTTGGAGGTCAAAGGCGGCCACGATCGCAAGTGAAGTATGCTGTAAGCCTCCCAGGCTTGCATTTGTAAGATCTTCGGTGAAAAATCACACGCGGTGCTGACCAGCTATCGATCGTCTGCAATAGATCTGCTCGAGACGAGACAGCTAGCCGAAGCAATTGGATAGTAATCAACACCGCGCATGGACATGGCGGCTGACCTCGACAGCATGCAAATGGAAGTGATTATGTGATCTTCCATTTCTTATGGACTTCCTAGGCACGGGCAGCATCGGTATGTAACAGGCTCGGCAAAAGAGTCACAAAGGCCACAGGATTAGTGATCATTGATTACTGATCGGACTGAGTGACGAAAGCACAACAGTCGCATTCTGCCGCAAAACGAAAAACGATTGACTGTTGTACCTAAGAGGAAAATGCCTTTCGCAGTTGTTTGTTTTCAATCGTCACCGGACCTTCACATACTACCGTACATTTCGACGAAATCGATCACAGATAGTGTCAAGCTAATGCAAGTCACTTGCTGCTTATTGCAAAGATCTGTCCCCTATATTGCCTAGCCACTGATTACTCGTTGATCAGTAATCAGTATCAGAAAAGCCATATCGGCTAGACCTACTACTTACCTTATCCATACCCTTCTAGAAAGTCCGCTATCGGTGATCAATATTGTGGAAGCCACGGTACTTTGTTAGGAAACGGAACATGGCAAGCATATATAAGTCTCGGGGCACTATAGAAAAGAACCAATAGCTCCCACCCTTAACTCTTCCTCTAACACAGATACTCTACTTTCGCAACAATTGAAACTCCTTTATACCACTCAAAAATGACTCGTCGCATCTTCATAATTGGCGCTACAGGAGCCCAGGGGCTTCCCGTTTGTCGTGGCCTTGCCAAAGATGGAGGGTACAGCCTGCGAGTCCTGACCCGCGATGTCAACTCAGCGCGAGCGCGAAAACTTGCCGAGCTTGGTGACGTTGAATTTATCGAAGGCTCATTCGCAAACGAAGATAACCTCCGCAAGGGTTACGACGGGTGCTGGGGCGCGTTCATCAATATTGACGGGTTCAACACTGGCGAGAAGACGGAAATTTACTGGACTATCCGCTCATATGAGCTGGCAATCGAGTCAGGCATTAAATTCTTTGTTTTCGGCAACCTTGACTACGGCTACAAGAAGAGCGGCTATGACCCCAAGTTCCGGTGTGGGCATTATGATGGCAAAGGTCGAATGGCCGAGTGGATGCTAAGCCAGAGGAAGAGTCATAATATGGGGACTGCGATCTTCACCACGGGTCCGTATATAGAAATGGCTCTTGCGAGTTTCACACCTATGTCACCTCGTGTTGTAGATGGGATTGTTACTTGGACGGTTCCTCTTGGAGATGGAGCTGTACCCCATGTCTCCCTCGACGACTGCGAATATTATGTTCGTTGGCTTTTCGATCATACAGAGAAAGCTGATGGAATGGACCTCGAGGTTGCCATTGACCATATCGGCTACCATGACCTGGCCCAAGCCTTTCAGAAGGTAACTGGCAAGCCCGCCCAGTACATTGATATCCCTCTCACGACCTACTTTGAGCACGGTCGTCTCCCTGCTGATGTCCCGGCTGGATATAACGCCGATCCCAACGATCCCGCAACCATGACATTTGCGCAGAACTTTACCGGATTCTGGAACATGTGGAGAAACTCTGGTGGAAATAAAGGGGTCATCACAAGAGATTACAAGTTGTTGGATGAGATCCATCCTGGCAGGATTAAGACTGCAGAGGAGTTCTTCCGAAGGGAAGAGGAGAAACGTCGTTCAGCGGGACTTAACAGCATCTTTGAGGCTCTTGAGAGTGGAAGCATGGGCCCCATTCTGAAGCTTGCTGAGGATAACAGGCAGGGTAAGCTGTGATGATGTGGCGATCTTCGCCATAATCACTCGAGTACTTAATATTGTGTGCATATAAACTTATGGAAATGTATTCCAATATGTTATGAAGCTGGATCTCAAAATCCTTGTCAATTGGCCACTCTAAGTCCAGGACGGCTAGACTCATGATACGAGGTGACTACACAAAATAGGTCGATGACACGACAAAGGCCGTGAGCAAGAATGCCTGTGATTATAGATAAACGTCTTCGCCTTCCAAGTTGTCATCTATTGCGCTTCTGTCAACAACAATTGCAATTCTGACCGTCCGGATTGCTCGCGGTCAAGGGCGTTCAAGGTATTTCCGAACTCTGCGATTGCAAGCCCTGATGCGCGACCTATATACAAAGTCGCAGACACTACTGTGGCCTTGATTTGAATTGTTACCGATGATATCCACCCTGAGTAATAACCGTTATATGCCAGCGCGCTTTTATCCACAAGTGAACTACGACAGTTTCGAAATACACTGTTCCGTCTTCTTGTATAAAGCCCACGCCTGCGGCTTCATCTCCTCTGGCAAACACGCCTATCTGGCATTTCTAATGAAACTCTTCATTTCAGTTCTGAAAGATGATACAGTCGGCAAGACTCATATCGCAGCGTCGTATGCGAGGCTCTTGGATAGACAATGGATTGAGCGAGCACATGATTCACTGATGAATAACGAGAATATGGATTCCATCACTGGCCTAGGCCTGAAATCTGGGCATGGCAGACACATTGTTGACCTTTGGAACGGATTATAGTCCGATTCAAGTACTCTTCTTTGATGATCTTGGCTTTCAACTCGACTGCACCGATGTGATGGATGGGCTATTGGCAATGCTATTAGTCACCTGTTGGAATCATACTGCATTTCCAAGCACAATAGCCCAGCAACCCCATGAGTATCTATTTTGCTGCAGGAACGTTATGATACAATACTTGAGATGTGGAAAGGAAGCCTCTGTGTCGCCTGGAAGGAATCACTCAAGAATAAAAGATCTAAGAAGTGTTTCAATGACAAGCAAGAGAGGAATCACAATAGATTTTCCCTTCTGACCATCATCTGATACCATACTAGCGAATTTCGGCCCCACGTCTCAGTGTCCTCCCAGACGTTGAATGTCTTTTCCAGGGGGGCCCAGATGGAGAAAAAATCACGAGTTGGTTTCCAATATCCATGTCTGTTGATGAGCAAGGATCACAGGTCAAACTGGCCAATAGGAATTGGCCAAAGCCGGATTCGTTTCTGCTAGCCCCGGCTTTGATCGATTTTCATTGGAAACTTTACATTCGTGCGGATTGGAGTCGGACGAGCATTTGGTTCTAAGTGACGTCTCGGGTAGTGGGTGATACATGAAATGAACGGCCTTCTTACTCACAGGATATTCGCCAAGCCAACCGGTCATTTCTTCTGTCATCCATAATCTCGGATCTTGATACACCGAGGTAGAGTTGATATATCTGACCTTACCTGGCGGTCTAGAAGAGTCTTGCAGAAGCCTTACGCCTATCTAGCATTAGAAATCTCGTCAAGATCACATTGACAGCTAAGGAGAAGAAAGCAATGAGACGGATTGTAAGCGATACAAGCTGTTCGGGCAGATACTTGCTACAACATGCACTATTTGGTAGGTAACTAAGTTTATTGTGTCTCATTGAGTGCCACCAGCCTTTATTTGCGAAGCCAAGACGTGTCTGGGGAAGAGCAATTAGATTCATCCATGTCCAGTAATGCTGTTAGTACTACAGACCGTTTGCATTTCTACTTGCAGGTAACCCCAGATGCAGGGTTGATGATACCCCACTCAACGAAATCAGAGTAGTTCCAATAGTCTCCTTGAGTTCCTTCACCGTCCACGGGGTCGTCACCGAAGAACTTGTATGTCCAGTACGCGCTTCCTTGGGTATAGGTTGACCATGTCTTGAGACCCGTGTTTAAGTTCCGCGCTCGGCTTGTGAACGTGTTCGCGCTAGCAGCTTGAATGGACCATTCACCGACGAAGATAGGAAACTTTGGCTTTGTCGTGCCAACGGTTGCTTGTGCATCGCTACAGATCAGCTCGGGCAGGTTCTCGGATGTGGATGGACGGCCGGCAAAGTAGTAGTGATGAACATCGAAGACGATATTGGTGTCACTTGTGAAGCTCTTGGCCCAGAGTTCGACAGGTCGAAAGCCGCCCTGGAGCATAATCGGGATGTGAGGGTTGGCCTTCCGGACTCGTGACACGACGTCCTTGAAATAAGAGAGAACCCAGGCAGCACCTTTATCGCTAAGAGCTTCTGGAGTTCCAAATTTGGTAATGTCTCGATTGTCGACAGGTTCGTTGATGGGTGCAAGAGTGAATCCTTGGGGATAGTTTGATTGTTGGATAAACTTGATCGCAGCATCAACGGCTTTTAAGGAATAGTTCAACGCAGTCTGATTCTGGAACCACCCATAATTCCCCTCTTTCTCACCAAGGCCCATTCCATTGAGGCCACCAGGCAGCGAATGAATGTCAAGAATAACATGAATGCCGTGCTTCTTTATGGCATAGTCGGAGATGGCTCGAAGAAAGCGGGCTTGGCCCCCGGTGTAAAGCTGAGAACCTGGAACATCCACCCAGGCATTATATCCCGTTGGAATTCGAAGCACATTGATTCCCGCAGCAGCGAGGATGTCAATATCCTTTGTCGTGATGTAAGAACTGTATCTCTCCTCCAAAACTGGACCGCATCGCGATCCCAATTGCGCGCAGAAATCCCATTCATCGGGAGTACCCGGAGCATACTTGTTCCACCATTTAGGGTCGATGACTGCTTCTTGATGAAGCCAGCCTCCAAGATTCACGCCATTGGCTTTGAAGGTTTTCCAGTCGAGGTAGTTGGATGAGGGCGCAGCATTGACCGATCCGAGAACTGTTGCAAAGATGACATGACTAGCTAATCCCTTCATGATTGGTGTTGCAAAAGAAAAACTCAGGAATCTTAGATTGATAATGTATGTAAAGAAGCTTGGCCTTGCTTTGATAAGATGTCGCCGAGCTCGTGGCAATCCTCTCTCCTTTAAGTGCGTTTCTGTCACAGCCAAAATCATTCCCCTGGACAATTCGGCAAAGTTAGCACCGAGTATTTGCTGTCCCGAGGCACATAAAGCAACACCGCAATTGCTATGACGGGAAGTCTTCCTGGCCAAGGTTTTGGTAAACCTGGCTCCTTGGCATTCTACAATCGTCACAGCACCTGGTTCGGCAACGTGGAGAGCACGCCCCGGGCCATTAAACATCTCTCTTCAACAACTTCACGGGCCACTATTCCCCACATACCGAGATTTGCTAGCATTATCCCTCGGTGTAGGACGCTGTATCTCGTTGGTCTGGAAAAAGCAGATCTGGCTAGGGTGACTCTTTCAGGTCCACTACCTACTTATGGAAGTAATCTTAATTTACCCCGCGATCTCTCGCGACGTGGAGAAGAACCCCGACAGGCTGCAACGTCGGGAATGCAGGGTTCTTAGGGCAAACATGCTGAGACTAACGGTAAAGCGAGTTAGCAGATCCGATACAGCGACTCAGAAATTGGGTTGGGTCAAAAGTAACAAATCTTTATGACACGTTTAGGTAAGCTTTTAGTTCCGACTGGACAGACTTCACTACATCCGTACGCAGCTGATGAGATGTTGGTCGGTGAACAATTTAATTTGTTTGGTTAAAGTAGTTGTTTGACTGAGTCGACATACGATGAACGCCGCTCTCATCTAGCTTCGCGGGACGTCAGTAGCAGGAATATCAAGAGTGGTGAAATTCCAGGTCTTTCCACCATCCAAAGTCGACATCTCTCCACCAGTGGCACCCTGTTCCCATCTTCCTTTATGTAGGAAGCTCTCGTCAGCCTGGCTCAAGGTGATAGAAACATCCTCCCAGGCTTCAAATGTCAGTTGTATATCAATCAATAACAGCAGCATGAAGACTCACTATGAGCTGGAGTAGTGGAGCAAGTGCCTGCTGCACACTCCATGGAAATGTAGAAGATCTCTCCAAGCTGTCCCTTGCCTAAAGTTGCTTGTTAGTCATGTGGCCCTCAGAGAAGTTAGCTTCAGACGTACTAGTGGAAACGGTGGAAACGAGCTCGTCGTCGATGTACACGTTTTGATCCCACATTTGGGTTTGTGAGTTGAGCTTGTCTAATACGCCTTAGTTCAAGATTCCTCGATGATTCTGGAAACTTTGCGTACAATGAGTTGTAACTCGAGATCCGGGAGAAGCCTTGACTGGAGTTCCATTCGTGGCCTGAGAGCCTGGTTGAACAACATCGGTTAGTACTCGCAATTGCTTAAGCTTCAGGAGTGTTAAGATACCTACTGCCATTGATGAGCGCATACGCAAAGTTGCACCACTTGTTGCCAAGGTTCGAGCAATATCCGAGTCTGTTAAGGGTTAACGCTCTGCTACAATAAAACTCGGTATATTTATCCTACCCTTCAGGAGAGTTCTGAGTGACGCCTTGCAAGAAAGAGTTTTGGTTTTGCATCATGATGGCACTCCAAATAGCAACATCTCCAGTGATGGGGTTGGGAATATCTCCTAGCACAAGTGTCGCGGAAGCTTCTTGGATGTAAGCGTCGGCGTTGGCGAACAGAGTAACAACGTCGAGGTTGGCGACTGTTTGTTGAAAGAGCGATGCTAGGGCGCCGAGTGTCGCGAAAGGCTTCATCTTGAGGGTGTGTAGTTGAAGCTCGGCAGAGTTCTAAATGGTATGAGTGGTTTTTAAAGAAGGGCCAGTTAGATAGTAAATGTGTTATAAACTACTGGGTGAGTGCCCGCTTCACGTTTTTTGCATTGGTTGTTAGAAGGCGTATAAAAAATCTGAAACAGGTACAAGGAAATAAATGATCTGTGCTGGAAGAGCGCACAGGCTTAGTAAAGCAAATAGCTGAGGTTTCAGTGGAATAATTTAGGTGTAACTTGGGGATTGTTTCGAAACTGAAATCCACCAATCATTGCCATTATCTCTTCGTATTAGACCCGAAACTCTGGGATCCGTGCCGGGTAGACTAGTCTTGGTGTCTTGGACCGATTTGTCTTCCTGATTCACTAAACCATTCTATACAATGATACTTTCTTTTCTTTCCTACCGTATGATAGTCAACAGACTAACACATGCAAAATAAAGTTTTAGTGGAAGCCTGGAATATTAAGAGAGGCTGGCTAGCCTCAGTGTTGGTATTGTACCAGAACGTCATGGTGCGTCGTGGGTAGACCGTGAAGCGAATGTTGACCTGAAAGAGGCGTCTTGACAAAGGCTTGAAGGATGTGGAATCGTTCGTGGAAGGAGAGTCGGACAAGGCTTGGGGGAGTGCCGGTGGCAACATGCGCAAGCAAACTCCGTCATGACTGTGGTCATTGCTCGATTCGCAACTCCAACATCGTTTAGTTCTTGGTCCTTGGCCGCTCGATCATGCCAGTCGCTCGACTCTATCCAATGCACTGTCCAGCGACGGTGAACGGCAGGGCAATCGAGGAGTGAGAGCGGCGCTGAGGGTTGGATCGCGGTCTGCCTATGACAGGAATGGATGATGCGCGTATTAGACGCGTAAATTTGGCTCTTCACATGCCACACCGTTTCGGTCGCGTACGGGCTAGAGGTGGCATAGGAAAAATACCAACCGAGACGAGAAAAAGCAAAGAGTTGAGCAGAAGGTACATGGAGGATAATTCTTGATAATTCTTTGTACATTCGTGCTAGCTCGATATACGCTGGGGCAGGTATCGGTACTTGTGAGTCGGAGAACAGGAGCCCGACTTTATCTTACCAGTGCTTCTTCTTCAGCCATTTGCTCATATCTTGTGTTTTATGCTTTGCCCCATCGAAACACCTGTGTTGCATAACTTAATCTGCACTAAACACCACTAGTGGTCCATGCAAATCTCATAAAATCACAAATATTGGGATAAAACCCACTAAAACAAACAAGTACGATTATATATCCCCAACGCCAGTTGGAACCTCATTTTACAAGTGCTCATGACGGTCTTGATCAATTTGTTTGAAATGATAAATTTCGAATCCATCCATTGCAACTATCAACTGCTGTATTTTTGCTTTAGTGCAAGAGTCAAGCCAAAGTCGAGCTATGCACAGGCCACAGACAGAGTCGTTTTATTGCCCTTGGGTGATCACTGAGCTGGTCTCTTTATTCGCTCGCTTATCTTACCTGACTCATTGAGCTCAGACCATGCTATCGTCCACGTGCTCATCTGACTCGTTGCACTTGTTAACGAATCCAGCACATCTAGTAAACGCGTCAGGCTCAACCGACGAGTGAATCAAAATCAGCTTGACTGTCTGTACAGAATATGTGTAATGTTACGTCCCATCTGCGCTGTTTCCGCTGCTACGTGGGCCTCAAAGTATCAGCCGATAAGAATGAATTGATCGCTGAGCTGGTGCGACACAATTGACCTTACCTGTGAGGATTATTGGTATCGTGCTACCCTATAGTTCTAGACATCTCTGTACTTACATATCGTTCCGCCATATCGTCCACACCGCTGTCAGCATCCTTAGATTTATATTCGGGGCTGATCTGGGATCCCTGCAAGGTAATATTCAATTCTACTCCATATATGAATAACTGCCATAGACTATCATGACGAGACGATAAACAGCCTATCACCATTTGCGCTCATTTTCAGCAGCATCAAAGTCAGAGGAAGCTGCGTTGCGTCTCCAAACATTATTGAGGAAATGCTTCAACTGGTTTCTAAGAAGAATATACAGCCAAGGATCCAGATGAGGCCTATCAAGGATGCTAAAGGGACGACTGCTGACCTGGAGAAGGGTTTAGCCCGGTATCGCCATGTTCTCGTCAATGGGAAGAATCTCCAGTACCCGCTGTACTGTATGCAGAGTCGTCTGAATCTAGTCGCATTATCCGCCTATGTACCAAGTTCGCTAAATAAATACCTGCATCCCAGAGGCAGTTCATTCCTCATTGCTCGCCAGTGATTTGTACTCTGAAGCAGCTCGTAACATCCTCTAATGACCCATGGCCACTTGATCGCGAAGGCTTCGGTAAATTCCCATCCATCAGGGTCCCATGGCTCTTTCCATGTCTTCATTCCACCATGACCGTGTGCCACTCGCTGAAAACCTCTCAAGTCGCGACATAGCTCGGCCTTGTCATAGAGGGCTTCGTCACGAAGTATAATATTGTCTCGTATCCCCGCTATTGGTATGATATCAACCCATGGATGGTGACTGATGCTGAGCTGCAAATCTGTCGGCTTCAGGCTGGGAGGTAATGAGTTAAAGATGACAGTCTCGGTCCCAGTTATTGCCAATCGCGATCGGGCGTCAGGTGCCATGGTTTCCTGCCCGTAATGCATAGAATTGGCAATGGCCACAAGAGCTCTGGTGGTATTGAATTGAACGAGGTTAAGTAGGGTATCAGCCTCAGGGAAACCCCTTAGGGACTCTCGGTGTGCCCATGCAGAGAATCGGGAGATAAATTGGGCAGTTTCCTCGCAGTCGGGTTTGCAGGCGGTAAAGGATCTGAGCATCGACATTATTGATTGGGATGATGATTGGTGGATGACTGTAAGACTGGTTATTGATGATGGGTTACTCATAGAGCACTGCTGATTGGGTACAAGGTAGTCATTTTGATCGAAAATGAAGGGTTGATTGATGGAATCTTGGGCCTTTCTAGCTGTTTTTCGCTGTCCTGCCATGTCGAATCGAAGGTTAGCTGTTTTCAAGGTATAAGAAATCTATAGTCAGACAAACGCTTCAGTCGTTGATTGATCCGATCTTGCATCCTCTTCCTTGTCTTTGGATCACTGACGCCTGTCCAGTCATGTCCGGGGCCCGCTCTGGCCTGTTGAGGCATCAGTGCCAGTGGAATTCGGCCGGATGACATGCTGATATGATTCGTTGATCGAATTTACCAGGTATCTTTCAGATAGACACATAAGTCACAGATAAACTAGGTTGTTATGCGCGAGAGTGTTTGCCAGTATCATAACTCCCGACTCTTCCGGCTGGCAAATGTCTTGATGTTCACATAAACACACTAAACACACTGGAGCGGGGTTGCAATGGCTGGAAGCATGACGTGGAAGATGACTAATGCAAGACGCTCGTGCGAAAAAGAAAAAACAGCTGGGCACCCAGCTTTGAGTTATGTACATAAAGTCTTCAAGATGATGGATTGTGTAACAGTCAAGCACGATCAAATACATGGTCTATAGCACAGATTGTGTCATTACGCGATTGCATTGCTTGCAACTAACCTTTAGTGCATACAACAGCCTGAGTGAAAGGCTCACTACAGTCAAGTAGGCGACCTGACAGTAGCAAGATTCAACAGACCTTTGGAAATCTATACCACTTTGTTTCCCGAGAAAAGTAATGACAAGCCTCGCGTTATTCAGACAAGGAATGATCCGCCATTTGTGTCGATGCAACTACCAGTAGCGTTTGTATCTTTCATGAAATACAAGTAGGCCTCGGCTACCTCTTCCGGCAAGCCAACTTTGTCGAGGGTGGTGTGAGCCTTCATCTCATCTGTGATGCCATCGGGTCCGTGGAGTGGCGTTTCGACGGTGCCAGGACTAACCAGGTTGACGCGGAGAGGTTTCAAATCCAGAGCAAGGTTTCGCGTCAGCCCTTTGAGGCCAGACAAGTAGCCAGCCACTAACGACCACCCAGGGAAGGGTTTATCGCCGCCCGCCCCACTCGTCAAAGTGAGGGAAGATTCATATGTAGGCTTGACATGGCGCTGAACATATTTAGAAAGCAGGAGGGGGACGGCGAACCGGACGTGGCCGGCCTTGTGAATATCGTCGAGGGTGATGTGTTGAATTGGTATAATGGAAAGAGGATCGCCAGCAGTGTAGACGACGTGATCGAGTGATGGGACTGACTTGAAGAGCCTCTCAAGATTCTCCTCAACGCATGCAGGAGATAGATCGCACCTTTGGCCGGAGATGTCAGCGTCTGGATACTTTTGCTGTAACCTGCCGACGCTCTGCTGGACATGAGCAAGATTCGAAGATGCGATGATGACTTTGGCCCCCTCTGCAAGACACCTATCTGCGACTCCATAGCCAATGCCAGAGGAACCTCCAATTACAAGAATTGTTTGATCTTTGATAGGTGGCATATTTTCTGATTCTCGGCGCAGTAAATGAAAATGATGAATACCATGCCTTGTGTCTTCGCCGCGGACGTCATCTTTATAGTGTAGAGACGAAACGGTACAGGTTTTCACCTTCCTGTTGCGGAAGGCGGTAATCGATGTCATGATATGGGCAGGCCAATTGCCAAAGACCTACCCAGAGCATGCTTCCCGTCTCATGTGTTTGGATGTGTATGACGGGAGGAGATATCGGACATAAGTCGAGGGACTTAAGACACATATGGTCAAAAGCATATCCAGACCTAAAATGAGGCGATAAGGCTCATGACACTCTGTCCCACTTAGTGTTCTCCACTGGTTTGTTGAGAATTGGTTAGAGGACATTATGCAGTATTCTAGTCTAGGTCATCTAAAGAGGCCCTCGGCCTCGCGTGTATAAATTTCGTCTCCTGCCTCCAGTAGTGCACTTTTGCCATTGCATCTACATCTCGTATGACTACACGCCACCACATTTCACCTTTACTCACTCGCATCTTAAACATGTCTGTCAACAAAGCTGCGTGGATCAATTCGCCCGCCGAATATCCCTTCCAGGTCAAGGAGGGACACATGCCTACAGCAGGTCTGGAAGAGATTGTCATCAATAATACCGCTGTTTCTATTGTCAGTATCTCGTCCGATCATCTATGCAGGAGTCCCTTCAAAGGCTGGAGACCCCAACTGACTGTTTAGATAGAATCCTGTTGATTGGAAGATCCAGTAAGTACCTTTTGAGTAGAAATTGTCTCCCAAGTTACTTACTTAGCGCCAGGCAACACGGCAGATATTTGTCAAAGTATCCTTTCATCCTCGGGGAGGATGCTGCTGGCGTAGTTGAGCATGTTGGTGTCGGTATCACCCGGTTTAAGAAGGGCGACAGGGTTATTGCGTATGTTACTTTTCTCGCTGCCATGTGGCTTCTTTTCTCACCTGTGCTACCGCAGTCACTGCCATGGCCTCCTTACCAAAAATCCCGCGAATTCGGCGTTCCAGCAGTATCCCACAGTGGTTGACAAACTTACCTCTCCCATCCCCGAAGGCATGTCATTTGAGGAGGCTGTAGTTCTTCCGTTGGCCATCTCCACTGCTAGTGCCGGATTGTACGATCCAACTCTTCTTAACCTACCACTGCCAGACCCGGCTGGCAATGGTAACGCTACTGGAAAGACGATCTTGATTTGGGGCGGTGCATCCTCCGTCGGGGCAACTGCTATTCAGCTAGCCGTCGCGTCTGGATCAACGGTTATCACTACGGCTTCACCCACGAACCATGACTTTGTCCGCTCCCTCGGAGCTAGCCATGTCTTCGACTACCGCTCGGCCTCGGTGGTTGATGACATAGTGGGAGTTCTCGGAAACACACCATGTTACGGTGTCTTTGACGCCATTGGTGCAGACGCTAGTTTCGATGCTACCTCGGCGATTCTTGACAAGCTTGAGGAATGCTTACCCGTCGCAACTGTCATTGGCACCGACAAGGTGACTGACAAGTACAAACCTAAGTATGGTCAGTAATATAAGTGCTTACCAACTCTTTACCATGACCATTTACTGATCTTGTTACAAAGTTGTCGCCTTTTCGATCATCCAGAAACCCCTACAGCACGTTGGCGAATGGATTTGGAGTAATTATATCCCCAAGGCTCTAGCAAATGGGTCGTTTAAACCAAAGCCAGATGCATCGGTGGTGGGACATGGGTTAGAGAGCATTCAAGGAGCCCTCGATGTTCAACAAAAGGGGGTTTCTGCAAAGAAGATAGTTGTTGCTCTTTGAATAACCTGTAGCTTAGCTCGAAAACGTTCGTAATGGTAGTTAAACTTTCAAGCCTCGTCATGATGAATGTGATCTCATTACTTGTTAGCGAACTCGTACAATAATCTTGACTGAGACATCATTATTGAGAAATGGACGCGCGAACAGCCTGCACAGCATTACAGTGACACTGATACAACTGATCAGCGGTGTCATGATAGCTTGTCGCTGACCAACATTAATCAAGTAACTCCACACTCGACGAGCTAATGCAAGTGCCTGACGCGCTAATGTAAATGCCTGATGGGCTAGCTTACTTACCAAGTTTCCACTATAGGAGCTAATGCAAGTCACTGACGGGACTAGGTCCATCTCGGAACGGAGACGAGTGGGCGGGGCCTTGGACGGCTGTTAAATGTAACGTCCGGCGGGAGCTATCTAATCAAACTCCAGTCTTGGAAGGAAAAGCTAGGTAAATCAAAGAGATTGGGGGATCAGAGCTCCAGTATGCTCTGCAAAATCGAATGCCTCACTGTGACACCTTTCCCAGATTCTCTACTCTTCCGCTGTTATAGCCTGAAACCATATCCGCCAACCGGGCCCGATTGAAATAATCTAGACGCATATACTCAATTACGGGATCACGTAAATAAATTGTAACGATCTCAGCCTATGCTTGATGTAGGATCGGGCACCCTTCATCTCTCTGCCCTTGTCCCTTATTGACATCCTGAACAGGTTCAGGGCTGGGCAGCAATGAATGGTCACATCATTGGCCATGCTTCAACCCATTGACAGAGAACTTACCATTTTCGAGACCGAGGCCGAGAGCGGTCCTGCGACCAACTGACTGCTGGGTTCCACCACAGCAGACCGAGCTGTTACCATGCAGTGGATCACCCTCGACGACCACGGGAGGTTCATGTACTCATCTCACGGAACCAATTATTAATATATAGGGAATCCTGATTGATCAGTAAAAAGGCTCAGGTTCCATATCACTACTTCTCGTAATACCGAAAGTCTTAACATTGCCTTGGGACCTGGAACTTCGCTACAACCTAAGCCCGAAAATTATTTCTCTCTTTTATTCACCTCAAGTATTGAGGTTTTCTTCAACAAATCATCATGACTGTCGTTGGTATTGCCGGCCTTACGGCCAAATTTGCACAATGTGTGGTCAAGGCACTACTGGAATATCCGGAGGTGACCATCAAAGGTCTATGCAGGAGTCCAAACAAACTTCCGCAGGCAGCCCTTGACAGCTACAACATTGACATAGTTCAGGGCGAATACAATGACGAGGATGCTGCTCAATCCCTAGCTCACGGTTGCGATATTCTCATTTGCTGCTATTACGGCGACAACGATGTCATGACTCGAGGTCAGAAAGTCCTGATCGATGCGTGCGTCAAAGAAGGTGTACCGCGATACGTGCCCAGCGACTTTGCCGTCGATTACACCAACATCCCAGATGGCGAGCTATTTCCTAAAGAGTCGGCCAAAGTCATAAAGAAGTACTTGGCAGAGAAAAAGGTTATGGGAGTTCACGTTCTGGTTGGTGTCCTGATGGAGACCTTCTGGAGTCCCTTTTTCGACATCTTTGATAGCAGCAATGACACGATAAGCTACTGGGGTACAGGCAACGAGAAATGGGAAATGACGACATATGATACCACCGCGGCTTATACCGCAGCTGTGATGGTCGACAAGAATGCCTCCGGTATCTTTCGCTGTGAGTTAAATATTTCTCAGAAAGCGCGCTAGAACAAGTGAGCTGACAAGGTTAGTCCGAGGGGATTGCAAGAGTGTCGTAGAAGTCAAGGCAACCTACGAGAGAGTTTATCAAAATTCCCTGCATCTGAGGCGTCTTGGATCCCTTGAAGAACTGTACAGTACCGTTAAAAGCCAGTTCGAGAAGGATCCGAACGATGTGACGAGTTGGGCTCCTGGGTAAGCTATCTTCCCCCATCTCTACATGTTGGTATAAGATGCACTGACAGCCAGGGTCAGATGCTTTGCGTACTGGTGCACTAATGGAATCGCACACCTTGGGGATAACCTTGACAACCAGAGATATCCCACTGTCACTCCAATCAATCTCGAAGGTTTCCTCAGAAGTCACAGGAGTGATGATGTTCCTACAGCAGACCAGCGTCTCGGGTTCTAGATTACTAGCCTTGACCTGTTCGGGCACACCATCACGTTGCTTTTGGTGAGTGGGTATTCAGTTTTGTATGCGAGGAGTTGGAGACCATTTACAAGACAATTGTTCAGTATTGTATGCGAGGAGTTGGAGACCATGTACAAGACAATTGAGCCTTTGATGACAACACTGTACGTCCTAAAGCCTGGTGATGGTCTTGTTCCACTAGGGAAAGGCACCAAATAGCCGTGTGTATGTCCAATTCTTGGGTGTCGATTATATATAGATCGTTGAAAACAAGCAATGTCTAGAGTCCTTACCCTTCACCAGTTGGCTTACCCTATGCTAAGTAGCTTTCTTTCGCATATTACAATGGGTTGAGTGTAGCCTCACCGTACCTGTCACAGAATATAGGATGTACCACAAGTTTCAGGACGTAGTGGGGTTCCGTCTGTATAGCATGGCAATTCCTATGGCTGTTGGTTCAGAGTACAAAGTGATGGAAATTAGGAGTACTGCCCATTGCACAATCAACGCTTGTGTCAATCATGCGCTTACACTTGAGGTGGTGCCATAAGACCTCAACTGTTCCACAACCCTGACCCATAACTTTAGGCTAGAATTCATGTTTGTGTATCACGACCCTGACGGGGGGCTTTCCACCAAACCATCAGAAGGTGGCAGCAAGTTCCTTACTTGAGCGGATCAAGTTAGCAATAGAGTCCTATAATGGATTAAGTAAATCTATTTAATTAGAAAGTAATACTAATCCTTCGTTTCCTCTTCTGTATTCCCATCATTGTAATAGAGCGGTCTTGGACTTCCAAACTTAAAGCACATATTATCCAGGCTGGTCTCCTTCCTCATCTTAGACATATACCACTGGATCCAATACATCTGCTCGTGTTCCCTCAGATAGCGACTCCCATGAAAGCTCTGCAGGACAACCTCACGCGAAAGCAGTCCCAACTTCCGTCTATCGTTCGCCTTCTCATAGAAACGACCCGTCAACCACTCGATGTGTTCTGGCAGAATCTCATCTGGCAAAACTGGGGCCTTCTCCTTGTCATCTCCGGTAAACTTGGACCATGGTCCGACCATACTTAGCATACTTAGTTGAGCACGCGCAAGTGCCATGGGATTATTGGGCGGCACGACCTCTCCATATTGCTGGTCTGGGTTATTGGGATCCGTAAGGACCAACGCAGTTGCTCCTACCTCTGTCGCAACGATGGGTACGCCTGCTAGGGCTGCCTCGCCGATGGCCAGCGGAAGACCTTCAGACATGGAAGAGTTCATGAACAGCCATGCATCTTGAAGGACAACCTTTGGATCACCGAATCCGGCCAAAACAACCTTTCCAGACAGACCAGAATCCATTATGAGCTTTTCCATCTCGATGCAGTAGCTAGGCTGGCGGTCCTTGGCGCCATAGACGACGAGCTGGTAGTCCTCGAAGCCGAGTTGATTTATGATTATGTCGGCAGCTTGAATGGCGATCTTGACGCCTTTGATAAATTGTACGTTGGAAAGCATCACCACTGTAGGCTTCTCAGTGCGGACCTTCTCAGCTGGTGTGAAGCGACTCATATTGCTGATGCCGTTCACAATAGGGTCGACCTTTCGCTTGAACAACTTCCTGCTGCCAACAGAGCCGCTATCTGTGCCCATTTCGATCTCCCACATTCTAGTTAATTGTTAGCCAATGCCTTGTAAATGGAACGTGAACACCTACGGGTTAAAGACAGATGCGCAAGGCATGATGACGTCCGCGTGGAAGTAGGCAAGACGAGATGCCATGCTGATACCAGCAAGTAACATGGACTGAACAGAGAGTGGGAGCTCGCATTGCGCCGGGCTAATGTTCAAACATGTCTCGCGCCAATAGATGGCATGATCCCAAATACCAAATGTGACATCTTGTTTGCATTGCAAGATCATGCCGTACAAGCTGCTTATACCATGATGAGTACTCTGGAAAACACGAGGACAGTCATCCGGTACTTGAACGGCGTAGATAAACAAATATGCCATGAAAATACCCAGTGCATCACGAAAGTCTGACATGCTAGGCTGTTCCATCTTGAAACACTCCGAGACGCTGGCGATGTTGGGGTCATTGTAGGGAATCAACCATGCTTTCACCCAAGCTTGCTGGAATTGGCTGGATTTCCACGTAGTGCCATAATCCTTGCTTTCGAAGAACTTGCCCATTGACAACATGACGTTGCTATACTTGACGAGATCTGCTCGAGAGTATCGCTTTGTCCTGGCACCTTTGACAAATTCTGTGAGAAGAGGGACGAAGGTGCCTACAACATCGGCCTGAAGATCAGTCGCTGCGATCTTGCCATCGACGGTTGACTCAAGCAAGTTGTCGATGACACCATGATTGGCTGTGTTACCATCAAGGCCCCAAAGAGGAAGAAGTTTCATAGACTGCACATTCTTCTCGACCTGGAAACGGGGTATGCCGAAGTCATTAGCGCATTCAGCAAGTACATGGTTCCGAATTGTGCTGTGCCCGTTGACCAGATCGCGTCGGCAATTAGAAACACCACCAGGAGAAATGGGCCAACAGCCGATATCATTGAAGATGACCGAGATGCGGCTTTCTGTATCCTTGTAACAGTTCTGCGGCTGTGTAGTAACAGGATTCGCGTCGTTCCCAAGACCCATGGTGTAGAGATCGGCGGTCTTGATGGCAAGCAAACTGACCTCAGCTACATCTGTCTCAATACCAATCGCTGAAACAATCTGGTCGATATCTTCATCGAGTGCCTGACGGGCCTTGTCCAATTGTCCGCTGTCTCTAGCTCGCCAGTACTTTCGGAGTGATGGTTCCTCGCGGAGGATGACCTCGTCAACCCAGCAAGCCGTGGAAGCGTCGAGACTGTTGTTGCTCTTCCAGTGATTCCACAATTCCGTTCGAACTCGCCAAGTTGGCACACGCTTGTATACACGTCTGTTCCATCTCGCGAACCAGAAGACGGGATTGAAGTAGGTCGACCATGTAGGTGCATTGCTCGCTCTGAGTCGCAACTGCTTGACTTGAGTAACGCTGTAATGATATAGGATATCTTCAGACTCGAAGGACAAGTTGTCAGGCCGTTTCAGAAGTTCTTCTTCGACCTCAAATATCTGTGGTCGCTTGGCAATCGCGGTCTTGGTGCCGTTACCGTCCTGCATGTATGTAATGATGGTAGGGTCACGGCGGTGTTGGTAGTCATACTCAGTAACGTACACCTTTCCATCTATATGTTGAACAATACGATGGATGGATGTGGATGGCACCCAGTCGTAACGGTCTGGATCAACCGGCTTGCCCCAGAAGACGGATAGCGAGTTTCCACTTGGTGAGCGCAACGGTGTGTAGTCGGCGCGGAGTAAGTCGGCATTACCCTTGGGCCTGTTGCGATAGTGATATTGGAAACCAATGTTCTCAGTGGTCGTTGAAATCGTTCCCCGGATAATTCGTCCATACTGATCATAGTATCCAAAGGTAAGGATATTATCCTTCGTGGCTTCAATGATAACGGGTTGACGAGTCATTGTGTTTTCGGCATAAGTGTAGGTAGCAGTACGTGAGTGACCCTGTTCAACCCTGGTCTGTAGACGACTATGCTGATCATAGGTTGCAAAAAATGCGGGAGATTGGTCTTGTGGGCCTTCCTTCAGTAAACCCTTGTGAAACGTGAGAGTCATATAACTATCGTCTCCTTGCGATACAAATCCAGTCAGTGTTTCTCGTGGCTGCTCAACAACGACGGCTCCTCTGTTGAGTTTGATCTTGCGTCGCTCTCCCTTCTTGGTGAGACGAGCAATGTTTACAAGAGCAGGCTTGTTGTAGATGATAAGCCAGTAGATCCAAAAGTTTGACATCAAACGACAAGATTTCCATAGAAGGAGAGCAAGCCGAAGTAGCAAGCTCCTGCAAGGGAGATCACTTAAGAGGTACGATAGTTCTCTCTCGATATTGGAACCACCACCAGAGACGATCGCAATCCATTTGACAATGGATAAAGAAGCTGACTTCAGCCATCTCAGAGCAGCGTGTGCCGTAGGTTGCTTTCGAGAAGACAACGAAGTGGCAACACGAAGCTCTGAGAAAGGTGCTGACTTCTCGAGCGATGGTGTAGGTTGGGAAAGTCTTCCAAGATCCTCCTCACACTGCCTATATATGTCAAGTGTGAGACCAAGTTGAAAGTCGACGTTCTGGATGTCGATACCCTGATCAGCTACCCATTCACTGACTTGAATCGACATGGGTTGTTGGTTCCCAGAAACGCGATCGAGTATCATCTCCCGAACAATTTGTGGAATACTGTCCCACCTACAATTGACCTCAATATTGAGACAAAGAAGCTCCATCACTTTCACTTCTGTCTGTAAAGCAAGGCGACTCAGGCTCGCATGATCCTGGGATGCCAGCTCCATCTGGTAGCGCTTGCTGAGAGACTCTGTACCGTGGACGAAATGCTCGGCCTGTACTGCTTGCGCGGAGGATAAGCTCAGTTCTGAACGAGCCACGTGGTGCAACAAGGTCTCACAAGCCACAACAGCGATCATGGGCTCCCAGGCAGGCAATGTGCAGTCAGTCTCGCCCAAAAGTCCAACAACGACGTGCAGAACTCCAGACCTGGAGTAGCTGAATGAAGATACCTTATCAAGGCCATTTCGATAGAAAGATTCGCTGGTAGATATCGTGACGGTGACCTTTTGGGTCTGCCACATATCCACTGCTCGGCGAAGAAGTCTATCTGACCATTGAGTAGCGTGGGTGTGATACTTGGGATCCCGTACGCTGTTCTGCAAAAGCTCTCCGAGTTTGTCGGCTCCTCTAGACCCGTCACCGTGTCGCATCGTGCGATGTTCAACAACATTGTGAACGATAGTTGCGGAGACCTTTATGTCCTCGGTGCAATCAGCAGTGATCTTTGTCTGCACAATGACGCATTGATTGTCGTCCTGATCTTGGGTAGACGCCACGATGCTGGTCTTGTTCTCGACTTCCCATGCAAACCAAGATGTCCCAGTCGCAGCTAGAAGAGCAGCCAGGTTCTGCGCGAGGACGTCCGTGTACAGAAATCCTGCAGTTGCTGGGATGGCATGAAGAAGACAGCCAATAATGAAGCCAATTGCAGCTGAAGCCATGATAACAGTAATATGAGCGCTAATGTTGGTGGTAAAGCAGCGGTTGAACTGGAACACAATGGCGCTCGAATATCCGAACACATACATCAAGTAGATGATGGTAGTCTCCTTACTCTCAACCAAAAGCCAGAAGAGGATAGTCGTGCAACCAAAAAAGACTGTCAATTTCGAAAAGACATCTGCGGCTGCCTTGACTATGAGTTCCCGACGTCGGCTTTCGGCCTGCCTCTCAATGCGCTCAGCGTCTTCGAGTCCCGACATCTTCTCGTGGGAGACATCGTACCGATGACTCCAGTACTTCTGGAGCGTTGCGTCGAGAATCATGGCAGACAAACAAAAGTAGACGATGGCTAGCCAGATACCGTACCGACTGCGACTGTCTGTGTATATGCTGGGATACGGCTGTCGAGCACTCATGGCCATCATTATCCAGCGGTCCATCAGCGCAATGAGGAAAAGACCGAGGTTCTGACCGATGTCATGTTGTGCGAGGCGGAATAGGATAAAAGAATTGTGCTCTTTAAGTCCACGCCTTAATTGTTGTTGTTGGCTAATAGCCTCGCCAAGCTGGGTGAACCATGCAGTTGTGAACTTTAGAGGAGGTGATTTGCCGCCAGACGTCTTCTTGAGAAGCCACTCAATAAAAGGCATTCCCTCGGACACGCGACGAATCAAAGGGTCAGACATGAAACCCGATGCCTTTGCCTCTTGAGTATGACGAATGTAAGCAGTAACTGCTGCTGCGAATGCCTTCTGGGTTATATCGCTATCCGATGTCTTTTCCGGATTCCCATTCAACTCTTGTTTCTCGTCAACAGCCCTCATTGAGTACCATTCCGAGACATCTTTGCTGGTAAACTTGGGGATGTTGTCCATCCAGCCCGACCACTCTTGACATAACCGCCGGTAACGCCACAAGATGATCAACAAGAAGGCGTACATGATAGGAAGATATATCTCCAAGTCATGGCCGTTGACAAAGGTTGATATGAGTGGGGAGAGCAGGAGGATGGGAAGAGTCTGCAGAATGACCTTTCGCCCAGACGTCAAGGGTGCTTCGTGCAGATGCATCGTGCTCATAACACCCAGGATGTTAAAGTATGTAGCGATACATACGATATAAGCGACAAAGACGAAACCTGCGCCGACGGACCTTTGCAGAGAGAACGCAATAAGGCCGCAGAATGCGATGATAAGTGTCAGCACGAAACCACCCGACAGTCTCTGAACATGGAAGTAAATCATATTGTCGTATGCATAATGTGCCATGTAATAATGCCCCACGCTGCCAACCCAGCCAGTGACACCAGCTGTCAGTAGCATCGATGCTAAGAGAGCATACCCAGCGACGTCGAGATGGTCGGGATCCATAAATGCGGTCATGAAGCAGCCACGACCGATGAATGTGAGCATGGTTACGTCGACAATTGCAGGGAGACAAAAGATTGACATGGCGCCTGCATCAGCGAACTTCTTCTTCCAGAGCTTCAATTTCTCGTGGGTTGTCAGCTTAACATTACCGGCAGCAACCTTGCTGTCCGGTGGTGTCTCGTCCGAGGTTGGGTACATGGTCATGATCTCGTTGCCTCTTCTGTAGTCTGCAGGCGGAGGATCAAGTTGAAGAAAAAGATTGTAACGGTTATAGATGACCATTCCAATGTCGCGAGGGTAGAGGTCGAAGTAGATCTCACACTGGGATCCCAAAACCCAGAGTTCCGAGAAGACGGCGGCTTGATCTGGCTGAGAGAGGAAGAGAGGGCACCTGTCTGTGGTTTCCATATATACATCTTCAAATGCCGCCCGTCGTAGCACAGTGAATACTATGAGGGAAAACAGATCGGCGTTGGTATCCACAGAGACATGTCCTTGCTGAGACTTGGAGGTGCCGAAACAAGACTGCAAAGTCTGCATGAGCTGTCTCAGCACACGCTTCTCCCCAAACAAAAATGCTTCGTCGACAAGATTCCGAGTCAATTCATGCAAACGACAGAGGTTCTCCAGGCTCGGCAACTTCTTGAAGCCCAGAGTCACAAGGTACTGGAGTCGCTGCTCCAACAGTTGCCGCATACTCAGCGAGTCATCAAGAGCAGCTAGAGCACATCTCCGCCTCCATGCCGCACGTGTCGTTTCATTGATGAGCATATGGCGGCAAAGGTCCTTGATGGTATCAAGCAAGGTGTTGCCTGCTTGTGCGCTTCCAAGTCTATGTGTGAGGCTGAGAAGTTCTGCATAAGTTGCTTCATGGATAGATTCCCTGATAGTGGCGGGGAGTCGGTTTTTGTCCTGATCAACATTGGCTTGCTCGAGTCGGATTTCTTCCTCGAACCGCTGTGCTCGAGAAACACCTTTATAGGCCAACCAGGTATGCAAGACCACGGCCGCATCGGAAGGTGAAGAGAGAGAAATGTATATCTCGGTGAGTTGCACGCCTTGGATATCCTTCGAGACACCCCAGAAGCTCACGTCCGCACGAGGTACTTGGAAGCCAGTTTTAAGGCCCTTGTAGACTTGGATGCGTCTGGTCAACAGCCCGTGGACAAGTTCTTGAACGATACTAGTTGTAGGGGAGTCTCCTTCCCTGTGACCGATCAAGCGTTTCAATGACTCTAACAGACGCTGCTCATCGAGGCCCTCGAGTACTTGCAGCATGCCGAGTTCCTTTAGATGAGCCTGTGTCCGTACAACGGCATCATAATGCTCTCTCGTCGGCTCAGAGGTGAGTGGGAAGCAACCAAGTGACGAAAGAGGTGTGTTTCCATTCCCGCAGTCCCAAAAGTTACTTCTTTTTGGGATTCTTTGTGTCAGGTTTGGCAAACCATCAAGAGCTGAACATTCATCCCAGATAGAACCAGGATCTGAGAAAGTATCAGAATGCGAGAGAAGCTCTGAAGCTTCAGGGATGATGGAACCGAGGACAGCCAACGAGAGCGGCAGAATGTTGGAGTCGTCGGGGCTATTGGAAACACATGTCTCGCGTTCTCCAGACGTCCAACATTTCTGCAACTGTCAAAGTGTTAGTAAAGGCAATGCGGGCGGGAGTAATCGACTTCTCACCTCAACCATCTCGGCGCGTCGTAGATATTCAAAGGCACTCATGGTCTTGCTCGCGCTCTCCAAAGAGGATGCGTTACCCCTCGCAATCGGATCCATAGGGCCATGCTCCATGACTGCATCAAAATGCTGAGCGATTTTGGCAGCACGTCGAACCACAGATGGCATGGGCCGCGTCGCCCAGCGATCCAGAAATCCGACAAAGAAGTCTGGCCGCTTGTCTCGTTGCAGGGTACATCTAGCCATTGTATCCCTGAGTCTTCGGGCCTTGAAGTAGTCGCGTCGCTCACCGTTGGGAAGTATGCACGCATTTTCCACGATAACACCCGAGGCGAGCGACAGGTCGACATCGTCGATAGCTTCACAGTCGTGTTGGCAGACAAGGATCACTGGCACTTCGATACACGCGAGGCAAGCCAGCAGGTAATTTGCCCGGTCTGCTTGCTGAGTAGAAGTGCACTCGAGAGCAAATCCTGCCCAGTCGTTCAAAGTCTGGGCCAGAGCTAGGGAGTGCGATGCTTCGGTCAGTTGAGCATCTTGGAGCTCATAGTCCTCCATGCGGATGTGGGCAAGTGTCATTTTTGCCGGCACCTCGTGCAAGGCCGTCCGATAGGAGCTTAGGGAGTGAGAGTCCCCAGGTATGTTGGAAACGCCTTCGCCCATGCTTGCAGGGATGATAACAAGGTCATATCCTCTAGACGGCGCTTGGGTTTCGGTGTCCTCTGAGTCAGAAATGACACAAAATGACTTTGTGGAACGGAATGAAGAGGTCCTAGGTCTTGTTACCAACGGCCTACTCGAGGTAGAGGCATCGCCATCCTGATACCTGGAAAGGCGCGCCCCTTTCTTGATAGGCGGTACAAGACCTTTTTCGCCATTATTTGAGATGCCAGTCGAGCTGCAGTGAAGATGGATGTAAGTAAGGAGACTTGTAACGGAACGATGTAGTGATACATACCTGGTGGATCCTGATTGATTTCGGAGTAGATATGAGAACCGTCTCTGAAAAACGATATGTATCAAGTATAGCGTAGCAGGAACTACGATACAAGTAGCGCCAAGGACCAGAATGACTAGTTGATACAAGTTCCTGAACCTGGATTCGGAGGGAAGAATGCTATTGCAGTACACCTGAAAACCCGAAGAGCCATTGCAGTCTTCAAGAACAGGGTCTTGTAGGCCAGGCTGAAAGAATGAAGCCATGGCGTCACACTGAGGATTACAATGTATACTCTGATGCAATAGAACAGTTCTACAGTACTTTTTGACGAGGAGAAATAAAATTCGGTTTTACTTTTGGTGGGAGAATCAAAATGGTAAGAAAGGAATAACAGTATTAGTGAAAGAATGAATGAGTGTGTTGGATCAAACGAGTGACTGTAACGAAGTCAATACCGTTGATGGAAATCAGCGGGCAACAAAGTGAACGACGGAAAAGGTATCAAGAACGAGGCCGCCAAGTAAAGCTCGTCCAACACGACAGAGTGCGAAAGCGAGATCTGAGTAAAAGTCAAACTTCGATACATACAGCAAATGAATTTTCAGCTGATCGTGCGTGTGAAAACAAGGCAACAGATTAGACTAGACTAGTTTAGCAACATTACTAAAACTGAAGCAATTTCGGAATATTTCTGGTTTCACGAATACAGTGGATGTTTGAAAATTAGAGCGAAGGTGCCGGTGATAGTTAGTCCAAGTGGGTGTTCAGCAACTTTAGCGCCATCGTACAGGGTGTCGCTATTCGCCGAAGGCTCCGTCGACTAAATAAGAGACGCCACTCAATGCTTTAGACTATAAAGAGGTAAGCATCTTATTTTAGGGACATCGTCGGATCTCCGCTGAAACGCCAAGATGCTCTTAATTGTCTGGAACCACTTTGTTTAGCTCACGATCCATCATCGACAGTTGATATTACCCCTGAAACCTTTCAGCTATGCCTGACAAGAACTCAGCTGTGGCTTGGTAGGCGGTGCCGGGCTGGCAGTTACCCGACCAAGGGGTAACAAAATATTTCCGACGCAGGCCTACAGTATTAGAGGGGTCTCTCCACAAAGGTTTTTTGATTCTCCGAGGCCCGAACATTGAAAGCATCAGGTACGGCATTGCGTCTCAGGGGGAGATACAAACTCTACGAGGTGCTAGGTAGTTAGTTTATTCTGGCGGGTCTATCGACCGCGTCTGGATCCATCTTCTGTCATGGTAGCTGTTAAGATGAAATCGAAATGTCTACCTGAGCACGGATGACAAGTCTCCACGCCTCCGGTTGGTGTCGTTGTTAGTGATTTGTACGATCCGTCGATATGGACTGAGCAAACTAAAAGGCAAAAAGAATTTGATAGTCCGATGCAGGAAGCGTATGAGGTGGTGAACGGGTAGGCACTTCTTGTAAAAGTTGTACAGTCCGCGAATTGATATATATGACCCCTTATCTCGCGTAATTCTTTCACAGCCGGCACATCAGCTTACATTGTCTCTGCATTACACATCATGTCCCGTCTCTCAAGTTCGCGGTCTTCGTCGACCTCGTCGCTCAACTCATCATTTGCCTCCTCCATCACCACGCCAGACTCAAATTCTGAAATAATAGGGTCAATCGGAAACCATGTTTCTCCCTCGAATTCCAGTGACAGCTTCATCCTCGTTACTGGTGGTCTTGGTTTCATAGGATCACATACCTCTCTTGAGCTTCTCAAAGCTGGATATAACGTCATCATTGTCGATGATCTCAGCAATAGCTATCACAATGTCCTTAGCAAGATCAACACCCTTGCAGCAAAGTACTGCGCGCAGCAGAGGCTCAAACTCCCAACACTACACTTCCACAAGCTTGACTATCGGAGCAAAGCCATGAGATTCCTCTTGGAATCTTACTCAACGCTTGTACCGACCTTCTCTGAGAACTCGGGAGACCTCATCAAGATTCAGTCGAAGATCTCTGGTGTCATTCACTTTGCCGCCTTTAAATCTGTGAGCGAATCTATCGAGAAACCGTTCCAGTACTATCGCAACAACGTTTGTGGGCTCGTCGACTTTGTCGAACTCCTTGGCAAGCATAACATTCACAAATTTGTCTTTTCCTCTTCAGCTACTGTCTACGGATCCAAGGCCACAAGGGGCGAGCGTCTGAGAGAAGAAGAGGTTGTACATCACGAAACCCTCTATCTCGATGAGTTCAACAATGAGACCCTTGCGGAGCCATCGGTCTCTGGACTGACATCGCCGTATGGACGCTCCAAGTACTTTTGCGAAGCCATCCTGGCAGATATCGCACACGCAGACCCTTCATGGCGCATTGTTGCTCTAAGGTACTTTAACCCGATTGGGTGTGACCCGTCGGGACTACTTGGAGAAGATCCGAAGGGCATCCCAACAAACCTCTTCCCTGTCATCGCACAGGTGTTGACGGGCTCCAGAGCGGAACTTGATATTTTTGGTACAGACTGGGACACTAGAGACGGTACAGCGATTCGAGACTTTATCCACGTCACGGACCTGGCCCGTGGGCATGTTGCAGCTCTTAGCTCGGATATCGAGTCACCGTTTCGCACCTTTAACCTTGGCACGGGCAACGGAACCACAGTCGCGGAGGCTGTTCAGAGCTTGGAGGGGGCATCTATGCAAAAGATTGCTGTCAACTTAGCGCCGCGGAGAATAGGGGACGTGGGTTTCTGTGTTGCGGCCAACGACCGTGCCAAGAAGGAGCTCGGCTGGACAGCGAAGGAGACTATCCAGCAGTGTGCAAAGGATTTGTGGAACTACATTAGCCAACCACAAACTGGACTGTCTTCTCCATAGAGAAGAGATTGACTACATGGTTTGTGTTGGTAGGGCAAGGCGTAGAACGGAACATGCAAAACGGATACGGGGTTGATTTGCTTTAGTTTTCAATGGCTTCATTACGATTTCTTCAGTTTCTAATTTTGTAATTTGGCTGGGAACAGGAAAGAAAAAAGAGAATTTAATAATAAGTGCTAGATTGTTGCTCGGACTGTTTAACGAACTATTATAATTACCTCTTGGCATTTGTCAGTGACGTAACTGCGAGCTCGCCAATTTGTACCTACACGAGTCGAGTCACTTCAGATTGATTGATACGAGGCTGAATAACCTTATGTTTTAGAATGAAAGTGGCGTCAAGACTCTGAAGGAAATTTGACTCGAGTTGGTTCAGGTGGACGTTGAATGGTCGAGCATGTCGCGGCTTAAACGGAACCGTTTACATGAGTAGGATCATTAAAGCCGTGAATTACCTAGTGGAGTGTGGCGTACGCCGCCCGTGTCTTCGGATTGTTCATAAAGGATCCCTGTCGAGATCGATGAGCCCCTGCTCCGATCAATTGCGGCTTCTGCCGTCCATACTTAGCGTGCACCAGAAGGAGACTTTTGGCGACACCATACACTAATCATTATTGGTCTAGTCCTGTAGATCTCATAATTACAAATACCATTTCAGTGACACGTTTTTCCGAACTAAACGAACATCGTGGAACAGTCTAATATAGTGCATCAGGTGGAAGAAAATGGAATAGGCCCGACGCGTTAAAAACTGTTTTCTTCCTCCATCCACCGTTTATCCACCGTTTCTTTCTAAAGCTCTTCCGAGAGTTATCCCTGAATTGTGTCTCTACTATATCTATGCCACTCACATCATTCGTCCGGTCAATCCGGGCTTTTCGTCATTGGACAACTCCAGCGACAAGTCCAGATCCAAGTCCCAGTCCATCCACAACACAACACACCATGACCCCTAATGAGCCTGCTCCGACCTTGCAGCAGCCTCGTTTGGTTGTCCCTCTCTACATCTATCCTTCCCCTGGTGCCTGGGAGCCACTTTTTCAGGCGGCCCGCAATAGCCCCAGCGTCTCTTTCATCGTCATTGTCAACCCCTGCAACGGTCCTGGCGTCGAGGCCTTGCCTGACTCTAATTACCGGAACGCTCTGGCCCAGCTCGGCACTTTCCCCAATATCCAAGTTCTTGGTTACGTGTACTGCAGTTACGGCACTCGTCTCATAGCAGATGTCCAGAATGATATCTCGATCTACTCAGGCTGGAATTTACAATTCAGAATGGACGGCATCTTCTTTGATGAAGTCCCTTCCACTGAGGGGGACCTTGGTCTGATGTCAAACCTGTCCCACTTTTCAAGATCGACTTGGCATCAAAGCACCGGGCAGTCCGGGATCGTGGTTTACAACCCTGGTGTTGCTGTAGACGAGGGCTTTTACCGAGGTGTCGATCTGGTTGTTGCTTTCGAGCAATCGGAGCACCAGTGGCGAAGTTGGTACCTGCATCAGAATAACCCCATTCATCTCCGAAACAAAAATGTTGCCATCATTCATTCATGTTCAGGCGATGCCAAGATCTTGGCACGCGAGATGGTCAAGATGGGCTTGGGTGGCTTGTACTTGACCGAGCAATCCGGTGGAGGATACACCCATTGGCCCGAAAGCTGGTTAGACGTTGTTAACGTTCTGGATGTCTCAATTACTAGCCAGGAACACGAGGACTAGATCTTCCCCGAATTCGTTAATAATCGGGAGCTAAAAGAAGGCGAAATAACTAGCCACATAGAAAGATAGATTTTGGCTCTGTAGTAGCTTACTATGCTGGTAGATGTTTAATATTGGTAATTACTCGATCATTGATGCGCTACCCTACATAGAAAAATTGACTACGTATGGAAAAAGTAATTAAATGACCTATCTAAAATCTTTACACAATGAATCATGCATCAAAACCATCAAAACCGGCTCGTCAAACTAGCCCACGGCCATTAATCCACTATTCAAACCACTACCATTAACACCAGCACCGGCAGCCCACCAAGCTTCCCAAAGCAATGCTCCTTGCACTAAGACCCATACGTTTTGCCATCACAATACTCCACCCATGTATCCAAATTCATCTTCTTGATGACAGTGCTGAAGCCTTTACTGCCATCGGCCTTGCCTTTGCCCGAGCATATCCCGCCCACTGTCTTTGTGGACACTTTGCCAGGAGCCCCTTTAGGGTATTCAATATGGAACACAGGTTTACCGTGATCGATGAATGGTGCAAATGTGTCACACTCAGAGTACTCAACGCATTGCTCGTTGACACTGAAATGTACGTCTGAGATGACCTCAGATATCACACTTCCGGCGTTCTTAAGCCCTGTAGACATATTAAACGAGGCTGCTGTTTCTGATAGGAACTTGAC
Organism: Fusarium armeniacum; assembly: GCA_013618295.1. Taxonomy (NCBI): domain Eukaryota; kingdom Fungi; phylum Ascomycota; class Sordariomycetes; order Hypocreales; family Nectriaceae; genus Fusarium; species Fusarium armeniacum. The sequence goes on from JABFER010000071.1 coordinate 111,413, forward strand.
AAAATTGACAGTGTCGTTTTGCGTGAGCTTGAGGCCGTTATCGTTTTGCTTCAACGTCATTAGTAACACAAACAACGCACTGATTCGCGATCTTGACAGGGAATCAGAACTTACAAAACCATCAACATTGTCCGGATCAATAGCATCGCAGCCCTTCTTTGCTGCCATTTCAATCCGCTTTTTCATGATGGAACGCACATTCGGGCTGGACACATTCAGCCACCGCTCGCCTGGCCAGCCATCGAGCGGTTTACCGAGGTCGGCCTTGTGGAAATCTCCCTCGTCGTCACGCCAATCCTCGTAAGAGCCGGCGCTGAAGTAGCAAATCACCTTCTTGCCATGCTTCTTGAGCGCGGCAAAGGTAGAAGCATCGTTATCGTAGAGATCCAGGTCAAAAATTCCCACGTCAGGCTCGATCTTTGTGTCGTTGTTGACCTCAATCGGCTTGAGAAGAACAATCTGCCATGATGCACCTACTTCAGGTTGCCAGAGAGAGGTTCGGTTGGGGGTATTTCCGGGAGTATCTCCGCTGGAATCGTCGTTGTTTCCATCATCATCAGTGTCGTCATTGGATCCGCCTTTTGATCTGGAAAGACCAACACCAAGCCCAACGCTGAGTGGGATGATGATAATAAGGATAATGCCAGCCAAAACCAGCTTCTTCCAGAGCGGCCAACCGCCGAGCTTCTTGCTCAAAGCACTGGATTTCATTTTTTTCGGGAATGATAAATCGCCGTGGCGCGAAGATAATAGTACAGGAGGGGACATGTTACGTAGACGAGGGTGCTGACGATATAATAAAGCACAAAGACCAACCATACACTCCGTAAAGGTAGATCAGTCAAGAGTCTCAGCTGCTCTGAAGTGAAACAAATTTAGTTCTAGATCCACATTTGTCTGTATGTCTGCCGCTGAGGCAGTGAGACGCTTACTTTGGGAAGGGAAATTGTACCCTCTGTGCGCTCGTACCTGATATCTGGGCCCAAGCAGATCTAAGAGTTCATCTTTGAGGGTCTAGAATGGTCAGCAAGTCTCCTCCACAGACTAAAAGGGGCAGTTGAGAAAAATGAATGTTTGGTGTAGTGGATCGCAAATGCCAAGGGAAGAAAAAACATCAACACTTTTGTTCCTAATTACGGCTGCCTCAGTCCCACTCTCTAGCTTGACCAGTCGCGATTCTTTTTTACTACAACCGAGTAGCCGAGACCGAGTCTAAATTCGTCATGGTCTTGCACTAACTCGGCTGGACGCTGATTCCTGAGACACAAACACGCTAACGGCTAGTGACACTCGATATGCAGGGGTTCCCAGTCTACGTTGAAGATCGTGGCTGGCACGATCCGTTTTTTATGGTTCTGACCATTTCCACCCGTTGACATCGAGGCTTCGGGAGTAAGTAGGCAAGCCTGAGACTCTAAGCCAACGGATGATTCAGTAAGGGATGGAGATAATGGGTCCAGCTCGACGTTGGCCGAATTAATAACGACATGTTTTAGTACGCTAAACCATCCTATTTGTGGTATTCAGGTACGGGTAAGCCAAGGAAGCCACAACTAACAGTTTAGCATTGTAAGTGACTCGAGTTCAGCTGGGATGGTTCGGAGGTCCGATGAACATGAAATGGCGGCAAATAGTAACAGGAGCATGTGCCTCTTCTCAGTATATTAGCTGTATGCAGATCGTCTGCTTTCCTGGCTGTCTCTTCATCACCGTCTTTGTTCCTTGTCCATCTTTCTTGGACGTTCCTTCATTATCCAGTCCTTCGTTTGACCACTTTGGCAAACTTCTTTGCATACACTCTTTTAAGCAGCCATCACTTTGGCTTTGACCATAATGCGTCTCAGCACTACCCTCACTGGCGCCCTGGCCGTAACTGGCACTGAGGCTCTTTTCTCCTTTCCTGGTTTTCGTCTTCCTTTCCCAATTCCTTTCGTTACTGTAAGGCCTCCACCCGCCAAGCCAGCCCCCGTGCCTGTTTCTACAACGGTTCTCCCACCCGTCAAGCCGGTCCCCGTCCCTGTCTCTACAGCGGTTCTCCCACCTGTTGTTGCTCCATCATCCACTACGACTGCTACATCGGTAGTAGTCATCAAACCCACCACCACATCTACCACATCCACGGCTTCTACTACATCAATCGCTGCTGTCTTTCCTGTCATTTCCATCTCCACTACTACAACCTCTACTTCTGTCACGTCCACTTCCACTACCACCTCCAGCGTTCCTGCTGTATCTGACTTGTCAAGCGCCATCACTGTTGACAGCACCATTCTCATTCTGGGCAAGGATGACTACGCTTGCGACTCAGCCGCTTCAGGCCTCCAAGGCTACGGTATTCCATACCAGAAGGTTCTGGTTCCACAGGAAGGCTTTGTGATGCCTACACTCAACAGCACATCCAACAAGGGCAATTATGGTGCCATCGTTGTCGTTGATGCTGCCTCATACCAGTATGCTTCTGGCTGGGCTAGCGCCATCACTCAAGAGATGTGGGATCAGATCTTTGAGTACCAGCTGCATTTTAACGCACGCCTTGTACGTATCAACGAGTATCCCAACGCCCAGTTTGGTAAGTATCATTGAGTGTTTCTTTCATATCATAGCGACTTACATGCTATTAGGTGTTGCCCCTGCGGGTGACGGCTGCTGTTCGGACCAGGACGGTGTTGATCCACAATACGTGAGTCTCACTGACACTTCGCAGTTCCCTTCAGCCGGCTTGAAGACGTAAGTGATACCAGCGTGACTTGATGAACTGTGCTGACATTAGCTACAGAGATGCCGGACTCTCTACCAAGGGTATCTACCATTACCCGGCCACCATCACTGACCCTACCATCGCCAAGCAAATTGCCAAGTTTGGGCCTGGCGGCGGCTACACCTCTGATACCGTTGCTGGTGTTATCAACACTTTCACCGATGGCCGCGAGCAGCTCGTTTGGTTCCTCGGTTGGGCTCATGACTGGTCCCAGACCACTGCTTTCCTTCAACACGCTCATATTCACTGGATGACCCGCAGTGTCTTCATTGGCAAGCGCAAGGTCCACCTCAATGCTCAGATTGATGATGTTCAGCTGTCCACTGATCTCTACTACTCCGTGTCGGGCGAGAAGGAGTTCAAGATCCGAACTTCTGATCTCGAAGCTCACGTGGACTGGCAGTACAGCATCAACTCCCGTCTCCCTCAAGGTTCCAGCTTTTGGCTAGAGTTTGCCCACAACGGCAACGGCGATATAATCAAAGCTGTTTCCAAGTCTGGCTCTGATAGTGTCTGTAACCCAAACGTCGCGGTTGATTATACATCTCCTGCCGACACGCCACTGGAATTCGTTAAGCCTCTCGGTACAGGCACCAACAAATGGTCTGACCAGTTCGTTTACGGAAACTATCCTTGGTCTCAACCTTGTGCCAAGCTGGATGACTTTGCTTCTTGGTTCTTGAACAAAGACAACCTCAACCACTTCGCCCACCTTTCTCACACTTTCACTCATCTGGAGCTGAACAATGCCACCTACAAGGATGCCAGTCGCGAGATTGACTTTAATCGCGCGTGGATGAAGCAGATGGGTATCGATCAGGCTGTCCGCTATTCTCCCAACGGTCTAGTTCCCCCTGCTATCACAGGCCTTCACAACGGCGATGTTATTCAAGCATGGTTGGACAACAAGATCACTTTTGTTGTTGGTGACAACACTCGACCCGTCCTGATCAACCCGGAAAATACCTTCTGGCCTTTGATCAGCACAGTTGCAAACAACGGTTACAATGGCCTAGTCATCATTCCCCGATATGCCACTACAATCTACTACAACTGTGATAGCGCAGAATGTACTACCAAGGAGTGGATTGATACATCTGGCGGAAAGGGCGATTTCAGTGACCTGATTGCCCAAGCCAGAATCGAGAATTCGCGCCATTTGCTTGGCCTCCACCCCGATCCCTACATGTTTCACCAGGCCAACATGCGAGTTGCTGATATGCCAGAGAGGACTGTCGGTAACTACACGGCCAAGATGTCTCTGGTCACCACGTGGGTTGAGACTGTGACCCAGGAACTGATGCGTCTGACCAACTGGCCCATCACATCTATTAAGCATGATGATATCGCTCAATTTTTCCTCGACCGCAAGACATTGGATGCTTGCAACCCTCAGCTTTCGTACGGATTCTCATCTGACAGAAAAAGCATTACCCATGTCGTCCTATCGGCTGATAACAACTCTTGTTCTGTGCCTATCCCTGTAACCATTCCAGGTGGGGCCTCTGTACTTGGGGCTGTATTTCAAACCGACATTTTGGGTTCTGAACCAACTATTCAGTGGGTGAAGTTGACAGGCTCTCCGGTTAAGCTACTGTTGAATACTGTGATTACGTTGAGTTTGTGATAGATGTGCGAATGGCATGTAGATAGGATGAGAAGTAATGTAGGAATTTGAAGGTATTTATAGTTCACTATTGTTAATATGAGAATCATATTTTCCTTATTTAGTTACGTTCTTAATTGCTCGGAAGTGTCAATTTTGACCCCTCGGTAGTGTTTCCGAGCATAAAAGAACCAATTCAGAATGGCAAACAAGGTCGTCAGAGCTAGTACAACACTAGCGTAATCTATCACTATCTGTCAGTTACATTTAATATGTCGTTTGATCGGTTTTCATACTCATGCCTGAGCCGGAGGTCGGGTTAGTCGGTGGGATTATAAAGAAGACAACCTCAAAAACCGAGAAAATCGCGACAACAGCATTCGCAGTCCAACCAAGCCAGTTTGGGAGTTTGAAAGATCGATTCGGAGGCAGCACTTCTGAGGATCGGCCTCTGAACATGAGAAGAACCGCTGGCAAAGAAAAGGAGATCATTTGTAAAATGATACTGGATCCCATGACAGCGTTAAAGGCTATGGTCGAGCCAAGATAGATGCAGCCAAGGATACAGACAACAATCGCATTCAAGACGTATGACCAAACTGGTACCTGAAGTGATGGGTGGATACTTGCTAGATACTTACTACCGATGAGCGCACCATCGAGGGCGAAAGCCCATGTCATCCGAGAGGCTGTCTGCATGACTGCATTGATAGTGAACAGGACGATGAAGAACAAACAAACAAGAAATACGGTAGCTGCAGTTGCATTTTGCGTTGCCTGGCGCCACAATGCGTAGATGGGCACACTGTAATACCGTTTTCGATTAGAGAAGCCATTCAAGATCTCCGAAACACCGGGTTTAACATACGTGGTATTGATCAGAGCATCAAGATCTGTAATGCTGTAGCACATAGCAATGCCAAAAGAGAATGCAGTTAAGAACCCGATAATGCTGGTGAACATCAATGCCTTCGGAACTGCTCGCTGGGGGTACAGGGCTTCATCCGCTAGATGTATGGCACCATCTAGACCCAGAAACATAGAAGCCGGTGTAGCTAAGCCTGTGATGAATGTTACACAGTCAGGCCAACCTGTATTGTTCGTGAAATTTTCCCAGACAAAGGAGGACGACGCTTTATCTGATCGAACAAGGGAAGTGACGGATACGGTAAGGAAGACAATAAGGCTAAGGCCAACTTTTGGTTAAAGTATTAGTAAATGAAATGGGAGTGGTCATGGGGTGGGAAACTTACAGCCTACTTCATGTATCCATACTGTCTTTTTCAAGAGGAAGATGTTATAAACGTGTAAAGCTATATTGATAGCTTGGAACACCAAGAAATGTTGCCAGTTATTGGGCTCAAAACTGTCAATGTAGAAGGCTGGTAAAGCAAGCAGTAGTTGAGTTGCGAGAATTGTGACCCCAGCGACTAGAAACATCCAAGAACATGTCGATATCAGCCCACAGATATAGGACAAGACTCGGCTGAGCCTCTCCGGGGCTAGAATAGACGTGAAATGGTATTGTCCGCCGCTGGTAGGATAGACGCTCGCGAGCTCGGCAAGGGTCATGCTAACACAGATGTAGACAGCAGACACAACGATGATTCCATAGAGGGTAGTAAAAGTACCACCAGCAGCAATAGCGATGGCCAGTGTAGTCGCAAGGGCAACCCAGCTATTGCAGATGTTGAAGGCAATTGCGACCATACTTAGGCCGCTGATATCGCGCTTTGGCTGGCTATCTGTCCCATATTGACGGGTGATTTCCTTAGATTGTCCGATCTGGGTAGACGAGCGACGCTCAGGGTCCGTGTTGTCCCTAATATCGGTCTTCCTAGGGGTCTCATTCATATTGACAGGAGAATGATAGGCTCGAGTAAATTAATAATTGATGAAGAAATAGACATTATTCGACTACGAAGGGCATCAAGTATATATGTATATGCTTGGGTAAATTTGGTCTCGTCTTGGACCATCGGCTTTCAAGTCGACCTTTACCTTCATCTCTCGACTTGGGATAGGTATAGAACGCCACAACGGAGAGCCTATCGCTCGCTCAAGATTCCCGAGTCGGCATTGAACTTCGGACTTAGTAATGGCGGTAATTCTGCCTTTTTGGGAATGGAATCCAGTGTAGGCATGTGACTAATCTATCCCCCGCAGGCGTCAGTAGGCTCTGTTAAAACCGCTTAGCGGAAATCGATCTGTAATTATGCCTGTAAATCCCTACCGGCCTAACGATTACCCCTCTTTAGAGCTTCTGAACTACGCTAAGCTTAATCAGGCTTTGCCCAGTCACATGAATCTGATACGAGGCTCGCTTGGTCAAAACGAGCTGCTAACTGCATTGAGCAGGGTAGCTTCTGGTCAACAAGTTCTGCATGCAGTCAACTTAATTCTCACCATACCATTCCTCACTCTATTAAAAATCAAGCAGCATATTATGCCTCCCATAGGGCTACAGACATCCCGACGAAACGAGGGCGCTTGTGAAGCATGCGCAGCGAGAAAGCGAAAGGTCAGTCTAAACAGTTTTGTTCATGTACATTGATCCTTGGGGATACTCCTTGATCGTGGTAGACAGCGATTGTTAAAGATCCAGCAAAGTGCGACCAGCAGAAGCCAATTTGCTCTGGATGTAAAAGAAGAAACCTACCGTGCAAACCTAAGACGTTTAAACACTTCACAATCTCGAATTATGCTTCTAGATACAGCTTCCGCAGCGACAAAACTTCCATCGCTTTTCACGAACCTGACGCCCGCTGGAATAGCATTTACAGACCGTCTGCAGGCGATGAAGAAGAGGTAAATAATTCCTTGACTTGCTCAACATCTCCTGCCAGCTCTCTCCACGATATGCCACAGTCAGACCAAGAATGTAATTCTGGTGCAAAAGAGAACACAGAAGCAACCGTATTGTTGGATGTGCAGGCTGAGAAGATTACCGCACAACCCGCCCTTCCCGATACCACCACTGAGTCCTCTCCGCCTATATCTGGCTCGCTTTCGACAGCACCGCCAATTATTTGTCAAGATCCACGATATTCTCTCCTCTGGTCCTACTTTGTCATTCGAGCCACGAAGGTCTTCCTTTGCTGGGATACAGGGGAAGCTGGCCTCAATGAAATCACCAACGACCCTTATACTGCAGCATTGACAGTTTTAGCTGCCAACTCGCGGTCTCTCCGTCTAGCCGCCCTAGCTCTTTCGGCTCTTTTTTACAGTCGAGACTATCCAGGATTTTTCACTACTAGTCAAATTGCTTGGCTCCAGTGGCAGTCCCGTTCAGCACTTGAAGACGCCGTATCAAAGCAAGAAGAAAAGCCACTAAGCATCATATTCACTGCGATTTTGATACATTTAGGTGACATGAACGAAAATACAAGTGCCCTGGACTTTGCATGCAAGACCGCCCTAAATTGCTTGCAGCAAGAATCTCACGACCAAACCGATTCAACTCACTTTGACGTTACCAGACATCTCCTGCGATGGTCTTATATATGCAAACAACTATCCTTGGCTCAGAGAATGGAGGTAGTAGATGAGGATCAATGGACAAAACTCGAATTTCGCGATGAAGAGCTGCAAACAACGCTATGCCAACAATTCAGCACTTGGGCTATACACCCACTATATACTGTTTCCCATAGGTGGATTAACCCTCTGATGCGACTAGGACGACTTGTGCAATTGCGGTCTAAGGCTGGAAATGCCTCATTGGGCCCGGATTTCGATAAGCAAGTGAAGAACCTTGAGGAGGACATTCTCACAGCTCGAGAGAAAGATCTCTTTGTCTTTATGAAGGGCACCAGTGACCTCCCTGACTTGGTCCGGCTTAGCGAAGCCATGTATTCAGCGGTTATTCTGGTCTTCTATACCAGGTTGAGGGATCTTGCGTGGACCAGTCTATTTGCTCGGCAGCAGGTTCTAAATGTGTGCGAACATGTTGAAGCCATCGGAAATCATTCACGAGCCCTGAACAACATTGTCTTCCCCGTATTTCTTACGGGCTGTGAGACTGTTGATCTAGGCCTTCGGAGAAGGATTATGCGTCTGCTGAGCAGTTTACATCCGGCAGGTTTTTGGTTCCACCAGGAAGCCAAGCTGCTGGCCAGTTTGCAACATGTTTGGATGATCAGAGACGATATGCCCGGAGCCCTCTGGCCGGAGTGGAGTAAAATAGGTTCGTTTTATCCTTGATATTAGCTTCGTCACTACTTGAACTAACTATCTTTGTATCGCAACTAAATACTGAAAGCTGTATCCCTGTATGAGAGTAAAGACTTCTTAGCTTTAATTTCGATATTAAATACAGGCCGGAGCTGCTATCGCTCTTGACTTGGTGGGCAAAAAGTGGCTCGTTACTTTGTCATCTCAATATGTTGTTGCATTATCCACTTTTTCAAGATACCTAATTGTCGAGAAGGCAGTTCCAGGTTTTTGGCCAGCTCAGGGTGATGAGCATCTCGGTCCCCACTGTAGATCCGGTTGGATAAGGCTCTCAAATCTATGCCATGCCGCAAAGGGAACAAGTTGCTGAAATTGTAGAGAGATTCCATTCTCCGCCACCCCCTCTTTCTAACAACCAGCCAAACTACGCTCCCAAAGCTTATCCTCAGTCGGTTTTCAGATGAGGGGAAGCGTTCTCGGTCGCTATTCTTATTTGGGAAATTCTACCGCTCAGAGACTTATTCGCTGTTTGATAGCTCGGAAGGGTTTCAACATCGGATATCAGTGTACAGATATGGCTTGCGGTACAACTCCCATATATAGTTAGCTTATGTATCACGCGCAGCGTAAGTGGGTAAAATTGTCTATGCCGAGCACTCCACAGGTTTTGATCAGGGTGAAAAGGAGTATGCCTAGTAGATTGTTGGTATCGGATCAGCTGAGCTTTATGTAAATTCCTAATCGCTATTTGATGAGCAACCGAACTGTAGTCTACAATGCCGAGTGGAAACTGTTAAACGAGTACGGCATACCGATTGGTTCGAAGACTAATTGGGTAATACTTCTGATGATTTCAGTATCTAGATACTCGGGGAAAGAAATCTATGTATAAATACACGCTTCGCTCTGGTCACCCATATGACTTATACACACTATTACCATTGTTCTACCCACAATCATTTCTACTGTTCCACCTCTCGCACGACCCCATATAAAGTAGCAAGTGTCAATTTCTTCAAATCTGCCATCATGTCGACCAATGGCCACCCAAAGCCGGCTCCTGAACTATCCCGAAGAACTGAGGAGCTCCTCGAGCTTGAAGAGAAATACTCAGCCGGGGGAATCTATCCGCTCCCAGGATTTATTAAGAGCGGAAATGGCTCGGTTCTTGAGGTTTGTTATTCCAAGCTGTTCCTTGATGGCCGCCATGTCTAGATTGCTAACGTAAACAGGATGTCGATGGAAAGAAAATTTTAGATTTTGTATGTATGATGAGTGCCACCAATCTAGGCCAATGCCATCCAGGTATCATTGAAGCGATGGAAAAGTCTATACACCAGAGTGAGTAAATATCTGATCATGTTCCAGCATGAACGGCTTCCTCTTTATTGTTACAAGTAGCTAATGTGCAAATTTAAAGTCACACTAGCAAATATTGCGACTAAAGTATCTGATTGGCCCGTGTTCGCAAAGGAAATGTGCAACAGGTTTGGCTACGACAAAATGGTCGGAATGGTATCTGGAACAGAAGGCGCCGACTCTGCCATCAAGTTTGCACGCAAGTGGGGTATCAAAGTGAAGGGCATCAACCCTTCAGAGGCACTTGTGCTGGGTGTGTCAGATAACTATCACGGCGTCGCATCAGGTGTCTGGTCTATCATGAATGAGATGGGACAAAAATCAGGTAAGCAAACCGTTTGTTTGTCACTTTATCTGCCGATATTTGAGAAGTGTATAGAGAATGAACTGCTAATGATGTGTCTTCTTTCCCTACTAGACTACGGTATCTTCAACGAAAACCTGAGGAACTCTAACCCCGGCACGGGTGAGCCCTTGCGCTACGGCTCCATCGTGGACTTCGAGAAGGTCCTATCAGAATACCACCATCGTGTGGCTGCAGTAATCATGGAGTGTATCCATGGAAAGAAGGAGTAAGTTCGCCATCTCTAAGGTGTCAAGGTTCTAGATTAACAACAATAGAACCTTTGAAGAAGAACTCAAGTTCGCTATTGGGGTGCGACAACTGTGTAAGAAGTATAACGTACTCTTCATCGCCGACGAAGTTCGCATGGGCACCGGCAAAACAGGCAAGTTTCTATGCTCCGACTGGATGGGACTAGAGAACAAACCAGACATGGTTGTCATGGGCAAGTCAATCACTGCTGGTGTATACCCAGCTTCTTACATCTTGGGCAAAAATGAAGTGATGGATCTAATTGGCGGCTATGAAGCAGTTGCCACATTTGGCATGGCCCCTTCCGCTATCGCCGCCACCCGTGCTGTCCTGGCTATCATGGATAAGGAGAAACTGGTCGAGAGGGCGCATTGGATCAGCGATGTGTGGAAGGAGGAAACAAAGTCATGGAGTTATCCTCATCTACAGTATGTAACCAACAGGGGTGCAGACCTAGGTCTTTACCTAAACGAAACCGACGACGGGAGCATCAGCGGTCGGAAGTTTGGCATGCTCTGTTATCACAAAGGGCTTCTCTGCTACCCCGATGGCAATCGCATTAGGCTGGGAGTTGCGCTGAATATTCCAGAAAAGGACTTCCGACGAGGTTTGGCTATTCTGAAGGAGGTATTAGAGGAGATGAGAGACTACGGCGATGTCAACCACGGCCCTCCCATGAGGGGCGTCCAGCCTGTCATGTAGATACAAAGTTCGGCTGTTAGATAGCGGGGTCCTGAATACAAATAGGGGTTGTTATTACTGGTACCTTATGTCTTTCAGGTTCGCGTCTGATGTTGGTTTTGGCTGGCGCCTGAACTCAGCCCCAGACCTTTAGCAGGTCCCGGCTATTAGCCCACTAGATCTTATGCAGACCTGCGGGGTTATTATCTTAGTTCATGCGCTTGTAGGCATAAGTTCAATCAACAAATCACGATAACAGTAATGTCTAATCTACTCGTATGGTTGCGGTACAATTGCCGGTTTAGGGAGGTGACCACGGCGCACAAATTATCCCTTTTTCGAACGTAGCTTCGAGTTGGATGTCTCGATGACCTCTAATACCGGTTCTTTGAGCTCGGCATTTGATGACCCTTTTCAGATTGCAAAGTTGCAAGGTGTTTCAGCATACTGCGTGCTTTTGGCATGACTTTCGAAAGATAAAAAACAGACCATCTTAATGCATGGAGTTATGTTAGGATATGTTGAACAGAAGCTAATCGGGCTAACTCAAAATTCTTAGGCTTCAATAATGATGAGATCATATTTAAATTTCAACCGTGTAAAGGATATTCACCACCCAGTAGGTAGACTTCAACATTCAAAGCTATGCTTGTCCCATTACAGCGTTCTACATCAACCGAGGATAGTCGCGATAGTTGAGGCAACAGGGGCTATCCAAAGCATTACTAATGGAGAGTACATTCCAAGTTTAAAGTAGGGCCATCCAGAGTAGAAGCCAGCCACCAGCGAGAGTCCCAGAATCATCCTTTCTTCGATTAACGTAGGTGATCCATACTTAGCCCACTTATAATTAAGGAGCGCTGTTATAGGATATACGAGTCAGTTAAAATACCTTCAATGGACTGCAGGGGAGTAGTTACTTGTAAAAAGAACACTCCGCCCGCGAGTAGAAACTTACCAAGTATTAGAACATCGGCATTTCCATGGTCCCAAACTGTTTTGAATATGCATTTCGCAACGCTATAACGAGGCTGGTCGGGAATAGCACCAATAGCTTCAGTTACTGCAGTAGCCCCTACGTAGATATGCTTGGGAACGATGGCGATATGTGCCACCGCAGCAGAGTAGAATAAAATGGCTTGGAAAGGGGGGAGTGCAGGCATTGTGAAAAGAAGTAGTTAATAGATTATACTGTCGGTCAGTATTGATGAAACGGAACAAGACATGTAATATCTGCCGGCAACTTATTATCTATGATTATTTGGCGTTTTTATATCGTTTGTCAGATGAATGATTTGTAATGCTACTAAACTTCAACAGGCAATATATTCCGGTATCATGAATTCTGCGAGACTTATAGAGCGGGAGTCAGCAGGCACAGTCTGTAATCATCTAACCCTAGCAACTTTACTCGATGTTTTGTGCACTATCCGGTTTAGGGGCTAAAAAGGCCCATAATTTAGTGGCGGAGGAACATCCTAGAGGGGGTAAGTCGCTAGTACAGCATTTAGGGGGTTTGAATCTGATCGGCAGGGTGCCATTTAAAACTAAGCCACGTCATTGAGGCCGATAGCTACCTAAAGCCTACGTCTCATAACATGGACGAAATTCTGATAAGCTGAGTCACAATTACCGCTTGGCGCCAGTAATGCATTGCCGTCTTTATGAACTGGACGTATGTATTGCTCTCATGGATGAGGTTGAGTAATACTCTGCGCTAGACAATTTATTGTATTGACTTACAACAAGACATGGTTTCAACAGGCTTAACGAATGGATTATGCAGACTTGTATCAAATTCTTTATCGAGTTGAGTCTTTGATTTTATTCTACCCTCTCCTGCTGCCATGTCCCACAACCAAATCAATCACGATAGTGGTCTAAATGATCTGGACCTTGGCTCCCGAAGTCAACCATTTGACTTTATCCGAAATACCTCCAGCATTGAAAACCTCTCTCAAGGCTTGACCGTCCTGAGTGAAATGTGTCCAGGACTCGAAATGCATCGGGACCAGCACATTTGGCTCGAGAATTTCGCACATCCGGACAGCATCGGTTCCTCCCATAGTGATCTGCGTGAAGCCAGTCGGGCTTTGCGGATTGGGCGACATGGCCTGTCCAAGATTGACGAGAGCGACCACGACGTGATATTGCTCCCGAATCTTCCTGAGCTCGTCTTCCAGAAGAATGGTGTCTCCGGTGAAGTAGAACACGTTAGGACGACCATCGGAGCTGACGCCAAACGATTCCTTGTGCAGGAGGAATCCTGTCACCTCGCCTCCAGGAACGTGAACGCATGGAACGCCAGTGATGGTCCATTCCTCGCCGCCTACACGGAACTTCAGCGTCTGCCATGGCTTGATAGCTGATACACCAGGGTATTGAGAGAGATTCTTGGCGCCATCGGGTGTAGTGATGACTTGACGACCGATAAGAAGTTGACGACCCGTCTCATCAAGGTTGTCAACATGGTCTTCGTGGCTGAGCAAAATGCAATCAATCACCGGAAGTTGCTTTATACCAACCTTGGGACCATCGGTAACGCTCAGGATCACCTCGCCAGGTTTCATTCCTGCCAAGTGAGACAGGTCGTAGTCACGTGGTGCCTCGTCAAAGATGGGGTCGGTGATAAACTTGACGCCATCGATTTCTAACACAGCAGTCGCCGTGGTGACGTGGGTAATGGCGATGGTACTCTTAAACTCAGCAAGGGGAGTCATTTTGCGTTGTTCTTGATGAAATGGATAGAGTAGAATGATAACGGACTGGAACGAAATTGATGCTTGGAAGAAATAGTTGGGATTGACTAGGGCAAATACCAAATGCTAAGCGGTATAAATAATGCCGAGGGGTTCTCATTATAATTAAGATTATTGTTAGTAATAGGAAACTTGAATTGCGATGACCAACCAATCTAACTTGTACTGTAATTATGATAACTAATGGAGCAGTGATGAATAATGTTCTGTCGGGGGTTTTGTTTCTCGATGTAGAATAGCACTGTCGATTATACGACCTCGATTGAGGCGAGCTAGGTTGCTAGGCTAGTTCTTAATCAGGTAGCAGACACCGCCAAGACCCAAGGATTAAGAACTTGGCGTCCGATATAAAGATGGGGCGGGGCGAGGAGTGACGTGAGGATGATCCTTGTCATGTCAGACACTCTGACCTTACTGTAAACAGTATATATCCCGCCAAGACCGACCATCGACAAAATCTGTTATGTTCTTCCATTATCGATCAAATCGCTCGCTTACATGCTGCTGATTTAAGGAGAATCATGAAACTGCCAAGTAAAAATGTCTGCCAAACATGCCGAGATCATAAAATTGGAGTACGTAAAATTTCCTCCCTTACAGAAGTATAGTAGCTCTGCTCTGACATCCAAGTGTCGATGTTAGTGCGATGGTAACCGGCCTTCCTGCTCCCAATGCCGACATACTGGCCGGATATGCTCTGGCTATCCACCCGACTTTGAGTTTGTCTCCGTCAAATTGTATGACCGTCAACGTATCAGGAGTATTCGGTCTACTCCCAAGAAGAGCCCAATGACCCGGAGGACTACAAATCCAGAAAACTGCCTAACAAGAACCTTAACACCGGCGATTCAAGATGCGGTGAATCTTATCATCCGCAGTTATGTTCCCGAAAATGAAATTCCGTGGCTTGACATTATTCAAAACACCCAGCCTCGAATATGCGGTGGCTGGGTAGTGACACTTCCAGAACTGCTCGTCATCCATAATAGTGACGAGCTTCTACCGGCCGCCGTCAAGACTCTTGCGCTTTCGATTGTTTCTAAACAGCAAAACCGACGAGAAACAAGCCCCACAATAAGGCAGTTCTATGGATCTACGCTTAGACTTCTACGGCAGAGTCTCATGCAACAGGTCAGTGGTTATACCGCTGAGCATCTAGCAGTAATGATGTGCCTTACCCTAAGCGAGGTATGTGTTACCCATCTCCTGTTGACTGATAACTGAAGCGTTTGATATAGTTGATTCTAGGTGCTGAAAACGGTGATTGGATAGTACACATTGATGGTATCAGCGCTATGGTTCAGCATCAGGGCCCTGCATTTTTCGCTACGGGTATCCCTCACAGGTTGTTCACTGGTTTCAGACCACTGCTTGTATGTTTATCTCACAGAGCCCGAAAGGCAACTAATTAATATTATTGCAGGTCTTTAAAGCTATAATCTCTCGATCCTCATCATTTCTTGCAGAGCAACAGTGGGTGTCTGGGCCTTTTCGCGAATACCCTGCCACACCGATGCAAACCCTCTTGACCGAGGCTGTTGCGTTACCGCCTATCCTACGGCGCCTTGACTTGTTGCTCTCTTTACAAACAGCCAATTCTGCTAGCGAGAAAGAGGCTCTGGAGATTGCTCTATATGAAATCTTGCGAAGGCTGCGTATGTGGGAAGAAAGATTCCAAGGGGCCCGTATTGGGCCATTGTATTGGGCACTTGAGGATAACACTTCACGAGGCAAAGAAGTCCGTCTTTGTTTTGATGACGTGACAGTTGCTAATGCCCTTACACATTATTGGGCATTTACCGCTATCTGTTTGCTACATATCCAAAAACTACAGCTTCTTTCGCCACTTTATATACTTAATGATAGGGCGCGACTTGGCTATCTCAGACCACTCATCAAGGTATGCCAGAGTATTCCTTTTCTTTTGCAGGAAAGTCTGAGTTTGTATGGCCCTTCGTCTGTGGCATTTCTTCTGGCAACAGTAGTGGATACTTTCAGATGGAATGAGGAGCATGGTGGCACCGAAGTGATCTCGCATAAGAGTGTTGTGGATTATGCAAAGTCCCAGGGCTTCTATCTCAAATCCTAATAGGAAATTAGATATAACTTTGTGCATCACGCATTCAAATTCTGCGAAAAAGAGGCTGCTAAATATAAAAATCAGTACATACTTGACCTTTAAGCTGGTCTACATGGCATGTGAGGCTTGACACAAAAGGTTGGGCCCCGACCCAGGTTAGGAGGCTCTCTCACTGGCTCTCTGAAGACTGTACGCGAAGTCTTAATGTCGAACCGCACTAACTTCCGTAACATGACATAGATACAGCTACATGGATGCTACGGGTCTAATTTACATACGTATGAGCGAAATGGTAGAAGCAAGCCATTGATCTTATATATCGTATAGTATACACTACTAAAGATAATGGAACATGCAGAACCCTGTGCGCTCTCCTATAGTTACGTCATTAATTGGGGGATTACTACTTCGGTTCGTGATAACGAGCGAATTCACGTTATTATATATTCATTTTACTGTTTTACAAATAAATACTTCGACTAATCTGCCTCTGTTTTTTATTCTGATTCGACTTCTGCCAAGATTCTGAGCACTTGAACTTTATTGTGCCCAGGCAGATCGGTAGAACCTTCTGGGTCAAAATTATCGACATTATAATCTTGACTGTCTCCTTGATTACCGATATCCCGCCGGAGGTAAGATCAGGCAACACACGAACCAAAAGGATTCTCGATCGCCGCAAATGACAACAGGAGCTACATGCGCATGACACTCTCCCTCTGTTGAAGATGTCGATCTCTTTGGATGAGACGTTCATAAAATAGTGGAATGGTCAAGTACGGCATCAGTTGTTAGGGAAGTTGAAAGGGTGACATCACAAATGTTGGTTTCCGTTCATCTGGAATGATCTAAACCGGTACAAGCAGGATAAAGATTCCTTGGGCAGGTGCGATGATGGGTAATCTGTGGTCGTTACTCTTGCAGCATGATGTCTTCGGCGATCCTCTCCCAAAGATTAATATTAGTAAAGGGAGCGGGTCGGGGAATATGAAGCACATCAGAGATGCTAGCAAACACAAGACTCCACATGGGAATAAAAGAACACTCATCACGTCCAGAGATTCTTGGACATCTCAACGCTGACTACCAGATGTCGAGTAATAGCGATCGATCACGGCCAGCCTTTCCAGTGTCCTCTAGTCTGTCATCACGATGTGTTTGTGAATTTTGACTGCTAGTTGATGGCATTTACTCGAAGCGTTTGCAGGTGCAATAGGGTGACTTTCTTGTGCTGGTTTATAACATTGAGCATTAGTCACTGTGGGTAGCAAGGACATCGGGCTTGTAGTTCAAGAACATATTATCGATCCTACCGTGGAAACTAAACCAATTCGAACAATACCAGGACCGGAGGCCTGGCTGCCATGGCCGATACTGAGGCCTCAAGCTTGATAATACGGGCGTACCATTCCCATGCGTTCGCCGCAGCTTTCTGTTCCGCACCCTGACTTCTGGAGTTCGAAAGACAACAAGAGCACCAAGGTGACACACGGACCTTATGAAGCTTACAGTAGACATAAAGCCCTTTCGTAGCAATCTGAATCTCTACGACATGCTTCTGAAAGAAGTGGCTGATAATGATGTGTTGGTATATATGCTGACGGGTGCTTGACAGGAGGTGCACTTATCCAAGCCCTCCGTGCTGTCGCTCGAAGTAGCCGGACACCAGACGCTCGGGTAATGCACCCTTTGTGGTTGCAAGTTTCAAGCTACTGTTGAAGACGGTGATTACGTTGAATTTGTGATAGATGTGCGAATGGTATGTGGATAGGATGAGAACTAGGGTAGGAATGTAAAGATATTTGTAGTTAGCTATCCAGACTTTCTAATTCTATTTCATTTAATTATTTAATTGCCATGTCCACTGGAACAGCGAACGTTCAAATCGGACAGCGATAGCGATCTTGATGTCCGATGCATTAGAAAGACTGCTGTTGAGATCATGTACTTCCTTAACTTGGCTTTTTTAGGGGGCAAGATGGCACCTTTCCTTGTTTCACTGTAGCGATGATGGGCCGAAAACGGACATTTTTGTGTTCATAGTGGTGTCTTTGTGTTTGTTTTGGTCAAGGGTGGTTTTCGTTGGTGCTGACCAATGTTGGTGTTTGAGTTGATTGTATCACACAATACAGTTCACCCCAAACCTTGAGGAATTGGCTTCTCCTCAGAACAAAAGCTAAAAGTGGCAGATAAAGTTTAAAAAGGATAATAAATATCTGCTCATCCGACGCAAACCTCGACACTCTCGCTGCCCCACACTCAAGACCAAATCACCACCCAGCTTCCAAGACGACTTCGATCCTAACTCTGGTCATACTAAAAGCCGGCACAATGGCAAATATCGCTGATCTGAGCCCGGAAATAACACTCGAGATTATCAAGTACTTAGACTTGAATGACATTTCTACGCTTTTCGAAACATCGCCTCTATTCCTACAACTTATTAATGCCCACCGCCATCACCTACTTACCTCAGATGTCAACGACTTGAAAGACTGCCTCCTGGGATACGATTCGCCCATGTGCCTATCAGCATTGCGGCTCCGCTCCAGACAGCCCATTGAAGCTCCATCAACAAAGTCAGAGGTAAGAGAAGCAGAGAAGGCTAGTCTTAATCTATATCGCAGCCGAAGCTCTAAACTTCGTCTATCTACAACTACCAGATTCTCACTCTTGCATAACATACGTCGACTCCTTGTCGAGGCAAATTGGATTGCGGATAGCTATGCACCTCAAGCCTGGTATGAAATGCAAGACTCCGAGATCAGCAAACCGAGGACAAATACTCTGGCTCTCTCCGATGACGAGAGGAGACGGTTTATCAAGGCTGCGATTCATTTTGAGGCCTATTGCCGAATGTTCTTTGTACAAGAAAAGATTTTGTTCCAGAGAAGTACATCAGTTCGTCAGGCTTTCTTGGAAGCCTCACGTGAAGATGGTGTGAAACCGGGGGCATTTTACTCTATCGTATATTATGTCTTTGACCAATACCTCACGATGATCAGCAATGTATCCGCCAATTTGCCGATATCGGGGCCTTTGACCCAAGAGCAGTCGAAGCGGAGAGACCGTTGGCAGAGACAAACAAGAGTCGAGATGCTTAACTTTGCACAATTCCTCACGAGTCAAGGCCTCAGTCTAATATATGAACTGCAATGTATGGATCCATCAGCACAAATACTATTTATGCTGGGACGATTCTACAAAGTGTCCCAAAGCCAAGATCCGTTGGTACTCATGGTCAACGGGATTGATCTTTATGAGAAAGGAACTGTGGAATCCCATCCGTGGCAGCCATGGGAAGGTATTGAGTGGATCTCTTTTCGAACTGAAGCCGACTGGCGGAAGGGCAACTTCTTTTGGGACAGGAAGCGTGTGGAGAGCCCTGGAGGAAGTCCCTGGTATTGTATTCGTTGGAGTGAGGACTAGGACTGGTAAGAGATTTAGATTTTATGGGTGTGTTTGAAAGAGGGCGTTCTTGTGTAATTTTCGGCAGACATATCAAGACTACAGTAATTTGCGTGATCTCTCACCTAACTGCGTCCGAGACTCGATTTGAATAGTAGGTAATCGTTTACTAATAGTCATTTGTAGTAAAGGGTGTCTAGCTTTTCTGGAACCCAGTAGCCTGGCTTATGGAATGTTAGCTTTCTTCTCTTTGCGGCGCGGCACCCTTGCTTTCCTAAATTGGTTGACCCAGGGTATGGCTGTCTACACCTAATAGTGCCGGGTAACCAACTGGATTTCCAGTCTACTCCAACAGAACAAAGAATCCTTTTTCCAGACGCTTGCATCGCCATTTTCTGCTACAGTAGTTAAGCAATTGGTTGACGCCCTGGCTGAAGAGGTACCCCCAGTGAGTTCCACAACAAACAACCATCAGCTAAATGCCACGATCTGGGATCCTTCATCACCGTTCTCATGATCGGTTATATACATAGTGTTATGTCTTTTCCACCAAGTTGAATCCAACAATAATTCTACTCAAATCCATTCGACCTCATTTCAACAGAGGATGGAATCTCTGAAATCACTACAGACTGCTGATGGATAAGCGAAGACGTACCTACGAAACGAGGCTGCAGGCCGAATGCGTTGTGAGCTTCAGAAAGTGGCTTGCGCGATGTGTGGGGGAGTTTAGACAAGTCGCGCGACACAAACAATTGGTGCTGTAATGAGTTGGACTAGCTGATTGGGACAAGTCGTTCAGGGGGGGGGGATTGCAGGGCTCGCACTCTCTGCTGTGCCAAGTCGACGCGACCGCCAGAAACATGAGCGAGAAGAGTGACTGGGTGAGCAGCGCTGACGCGTGTATACACAGTGTCGCTGCGCGTGTCGAGCGATGGCGCCTCAGTGGAGGTCAGGTACCGTTCTGTGGTGCAACACAGCTAAGCACCAGAACGGAGCGCGTTTATGCGCAACAAGACGGATGAACCACCGTACAAGTGGGTCTTCAAGGCTACATCGAGTTAGACGTGCTGTATCGAGCGTGGCTCCAACGCGTGTGATGCTGGTGGCCTCCCACCTTATCTTTCCGACGCGCAGTGACCCGAGCGCGTTTTTGCTGGAGAATCCAGCAGCCAATCAGAGCGAGGTTGGTCGCTGCCTCACGGCCTGCAACCTCACGTTGATTGGTTCAAGAATCTAGTCCCACTAAAGCGCCCTGGAAGGTTTGAGGATCAATTGCCATTTAATTAGTTAAATCAGAACTTCCACTGCCATGGGCATCATCAACCGATACTAACATCTTGTTCATCTTTTCCGAGCTCACTGCTCTATGGAAGCTCGTTGGGCCACATCGCCATTGATTGACCCTTTCAACCTCAGCAGACTACCAGCAGCCGGACTTCCCGAACCGAACACAGATCTGATATCCCGGTGGCCTTTTCATGCACACGTTCTCCGATCGATCTGTACAATAGAAGAGTTGACCAGCTTCGTGCTTCCCACCATGCTCAAGTCTCTACCTAAACATCTTTCCAGTCTTTAAGCTGAACAAGGAAAAGGAAATTCGAGGCTTATTACATGCAAGTAGAAGTTCATAAGGTTCACTGATGTAAACAGTGTGTGATTTCGTTATAAATGTGGCGCTACCAGCGCCTCATAGTGGCGTTATGACGGCAGGCCAATTAAAATCCGGTTGGTCGCCTGGGCGTTAGTAGAAAATGCATTTCTGATTGGCTGTAGTCAGCACGTGAGTGACAAGAGGCTCAGATAAGATAAGATATGATAAGATAGAACGATGGATCGAACTTGCATGTTATCTCGAATAAACACTCTTTGGTCTAGTACCGGGTAACCGCGTCATTTACTGACTGCCGTCCACCTCTGGCTTGGGATGAACAATTGGAGAGCTGGAGTCATGGCCGCTGCTTTGTCCAGCTTTGAATCCTATTGTTCAATTTTGCTTAATGCATCCGTCTTTCAATGAACTGCGGGGTACCCTATCGATAGACTATTGTTCTATGTTCCTTTTGTCTTGTCAAAATCCAAAATTTCTTATGAGTAGAGCATCACCAGATCTCGTGTATTTCATCCGCCAGTTTTATCAGATTTCATTTTCCAACTGCATTTGTATCCTTCAACGCCTACTTTCAGTAACAACTCAAACCATTATTACAAAAGATATTTTCGAGAATGCGTCGACAATCATATGAAGAATCCTCCAACGACGTCTATCTTCCTCGTTCCTAGCAAGCTCTTGAAGATATCGAGATGGGTATGTCAACTTTGTCCCAGCAACCAAATCACTCTAACAACAAAATTCCAGATATGTACATTGGACACCGGCGCTCTCACAGCTTTACCTCGCCCCGCGATGCTAGTGGCACAAACGCTACCCAGGAGATCGATGTCATTTCGGCTCGGCCCCGTATGTTTAACCAGAAACTGTTCCTTAGCCAATTGCTCTTCGGCTTCGTGGCAATGATCGGTCTTCTGATGGTGGTCTGGATCATGCTGTATCACTGATGGAAGGATGCCACAAGCCATCATCCACACAATTGATCTCACGCTTGAGCAAAAATGGAATTTGAGGTGGGGAAACAAGTCGAGTAATTAAATGCGCTTGACCAAATTTAGTGGAATGGGGCAGCAAAATCCATGTCTTGTGAGACACTCACTCATGTAAGACCATTGGTCAACATTTAGACAGGGTTTAAAAAAGGGATTTAGCGGATAGCACAAAGTTACTGCCTACCGAAGGTAGACATTCCTCAAGATAACGCATCGTTTTGTATAATACTAGGGTGTTGGTCAAATGTATTTTTACTACTGAGTAGATGAAACCACCTCGCTTCTTTCGCATGTCGAGTTCCAGGCGTTGAATGCGAGAAAAGGCACTTTTCATATCTACGCGTCGTTTTTTTAGCGCGTTATTTCGCGTTAAGCGCTCTAGCTTCTGATCACAAAACAACATCAACCAGAACCGGGGATGCAATAGCTAGCATTAGAAGGGGAAATAGTCGAACCCATTATTGTGATGAAGAATTACCGGGTCTAGTATCAAGGATTTCGATTTCATTGGCATGAATCATATCCATGGCCAATTATGTCGCATCTTGTTCAGAGAATGTTGTGCATTATTCTCACTCTGAACTTTGGTTGGCAGTGCCACGGCACCTGTCAGACAGCCGGCACTATTGGGCAGAGATCCAAACAGTCACAGTAGAAGCAATAGTGCCCTTATCCATCCATGCACCTCTCGCTTGCCTTCTCCCTCCCCTCTTTTCCCTTCAGCATCGTTTCGACCAGGGAAAATCACCTTGTGCTACCAAGCATAATCTGTCCCGCCGAGGCACGGCACGAGAAGCTTCTTTGGACGATTTATTCCTTCGCATTTGGTTCACTAAGCAGCAGTTCGCCCTTGAAAGTGCCTGCTCGGTAGCTACCTCGATACTTGCACGGAACACTTCGCCAAATATCACCAGACTGTAGTTGTGCGGGATACCTCTAGCCTTGAAAGTCAAATATCTATAAAATGTCCGACTACGACCCTTTCTCCGAGATGCCTTCGACATTATTTGGGGGGGCTCTTCTACCAGTCTCGATTGAAATCATCTTCGACCATCCGAGATTCACGAAAGAGACAGGCTTCATCCTCACAGGATCGACCCGACAAACTCAAGGTTCCTCGACCTTCAGCCAGAGATGATGAAGAAGTCAGCCAGTCGAGCGAATGCCAAGAATTAGACGACAACTCCTCGGATACCGATGATGAATCCGACGGCAAATTGGTGAACAAAGACCAATGTCGCAGCGAAGACGAGAGTTCCGAGTGTGAGACGCGTACCGAGAACTCGATCTTATCTGACGTGAGTATTCCTGCTCCTCACACAAATTAACTCTGACGCGTCCGTTACAACAGGCCTCCAGCAGCTCAGATCCCCGCTCGTCACCGCCGCATAACGCGAAAATCGCATCGCATGACTCTCCCACTTCCACCGAGACATCGCCTACGACAGCCGGTATTACACCTAGGCATGCCGCGGCGTCTTTTGCCCGAGCCGACGAAGACTTCCATGAGGCTGTCAAATCATTGAAAGCGCTCCGTACAGAAATCGACGAATGCAAGTCAGGTACAGAAGCTAAAATAGCTGCATCGACCAGCATTGTCGGATCATTAAAGGTCGAGCGAAATAAGATGGAGGACCGACTTATCGGTATTGCGGAAGCAAGAATTGCCTTTACCAGCAGGTTGAGCACGCTTGACCTTGAGCAAGAAACAATCCAGTATGTCTATGACTGCTATGCTGAGAAATGCAACGCTTGCATGGTCGAAAAGAGGAATTTGGAAGCCAATATTGCCGAAAGGGAGAAGATTCTGATCACGCTGAACAAGGCCATGGAGCGGCATTCAACGACATATGAACAACAGCTCAACAAACTCAAGGAAGACAAAGAAAAGGCCGCCTCTCGCAGGATTTATTGGAATGTGTTGAAGGGTGTGTTGGAAATGGACCCCGAGCGCGTAACCGCGACCGCAATGAGAGATTCACTCGTTGATCTCATGAGATCTGTCACTGGGGGCGAGCGTTCATCCGATGAAGAAGAAGAAGGGGGAGGCGGGGAATAAGGCCGGCATTGCCCTCCCATGGAACGGGCGAGTTAGAGAAGAACTGTCCGCCAAGATTGTTTGAGCTTACTCCAGAGATTATGGCAAAGGGCTCCATACAAGTCCAAGAGCATGAGGATCGGCGTGTTTCTGCTACGCGTGGGTGGTAAAACGACCGGACGGACGGACATAGACGTCTACGTAATCATAGTGTTACATGTCTGTATCGAGATGATAGATTTATGTAATTTAGAACGAGGTCTGGTCTGCTTTTGGTGAAATGTGATGGACATTGCCGACACAGAAATAGCTATGCGCTGAACCAAACCGATTCGAAGCAAAGACGTGAAGTAATATAGATTGGTCTGACGCTCTGAGAGGCTCATGATACGTCGAACAGTTGTTGACGGAGTCTATTTACCTCTTATTTGGACAGCAATTAATACATTTTCCCCGTTCAAGTACCACCAGTCGGAGCCTCAACGACCCAAGAACCGGCCCGGCTACCTGGTAAACCCGTTTCAACCGACGCCCTGCCTATGCGACGTGCATGAAACACAAGAATAGAAGACTATAACTATATACTCTGTTTCTTCATGCTAACCTCTGTAATGAGAGACTCGCGCACCTTATCCACGACTGCTGGCGGATGTCGCCAGTATCATCCCTAACTTTATCTCTTTATGTACCGATATTCATCTAGCTGCTTTGCTCCGTGTCTCTGTGCTATAACCTCGACAACAAACTCCCATTCGGTGGACTCGGGCATGGTCGAGTAGATAAAAGACGTGGAATTTATCTGACCCGATGACGGCGCATCGTCCTCCTACCAAGCTTGTCCAGTATGTATATCTGAGTTTCGGGATATCGTCTTGCGCGATGTCTTCGCGTTCTGCGGTTATACTTCCTGCATCCCAGTTGATCTTGAGATAAATGACGTTCGTTTCAGGGTCTTTCACGTCTCAGATGGTGGATTTGACGACCCAACGGTCGCGTGCGAGCGTGGAAGCTGCAAAGAAAGGTATCAGCGGGTGTTGGAGACAATGGGCTTGAGGAACCCGTCACCGGTATGATTAGACCTTGTTTGTTTCCCCCTTTAGTCGGCCCCACGTCAGCCTTACTGCGTGTCAGAATAGGTAGTTAGTGTAAATCTAATGTGATGCAAAGGAATCGTCAAATTCACGGTGCGCTGTTGGTGCGATATCACCCATGTTTGTTGTTGTCATGGGAGGCTTGCGCGCGTAATATCTTTGCTGATAGAAAGAAATCAACAAGATAGAGACAAGTTCTTAGGACGGCTGTGTTATTGATTGCGTAGAGAAAGAAGGGTCCACCGACATGTGTATCAATTTTATCGATGGCTGATTCATCGCATGGATAGCTGCAGCTGTTTGTCACTGGCAAGGCAGGCGTTGGCTGTTGCGCAAGAGGTAGATTCACTGAGAAGTGGGCCGTGCAAATATCTTTAGCACTTGCAGGCTTGAAGCTTGGTCTGATTTTCCTTTCCAGTGCTACAAGATCTTCACCCGTTGTGCAACCCAACTCACATCTGCACCTAACAATCAGGCGTCCAGTTATGGCACCATCACTTATCGCTGATCATCTCTCAGATGATCAGATGATCAGATCCTTCATAATCTTTCCTTCCAGTCTAACAAGAATGACGCCCGTATCGTTCACGCGGTTCGCCGCATTCATAGGTATACAGGCCAGTGGCCCAATGCTCTCCTCGCCAACTGCCCTCCTCAATCATGGAGCACCCACGTCATCGAGACTCTCGCTTTTCTTGTTCACAACTACAACAATGAAATGGTTCTAAACCACCTTCATATGCTGGCTTCTTCACGATCAGAGATAAGTCCTTGGCTAAAGTTAGAGGACTTGAAGGCCGCCAAGGCTCACTTCAGCGGCACACTCAAGTGGCCGGATCCACCCGACAGATCCAAGAGTGCGAATCTAGGCCTATTACCCCATAAGCGACGCGGCGAACCTAGAGAAAGGGTCGATTTGGACAAGCGTCGACGAATTATCTTGGAAGGACAGTCAGAGGATGCGGACGGCAGTGATCCCGGCTTGACTAACGACATGATCGAGGTTGGCAGCCAAAATCGACAAGATCAAGAGAAGGCAAACAACGGCTTCACTCCAGATACCACACGAAGGATCGAAACAAGTACAACCGATGTCAACGAAGCCAACATCACCGTGAGCCATGACATGGGTACAACGGATCAGGCCTTGAACGAAGTAAGACACTCTGTTATGTCCCAGACCACCCATGAACTGAAAACTGATACGATAGGACCCCGGCAATTCTACGGTAGATGCAACGATTGAATTCAGCATGCCCCAAAACCTGAATAGCCGTTCGGTATCAGCACAACAGGACATACCAAGTACGGAAAACATGTTACTTCAGGCCGAAGCCAAGCTTGCAGAACTCAACAATCTTCACAAAGCTACTGCCGATACAATTGGCAAGCTCCAAGTGGAAATGGGGAGGATCAGTCAAGAGCGAGAGTATTGGGATGCGATAAAGCATATGTTGACTGTAGGACCGTCTGGTCTGTCAGTCTGCGGAATCAGGAAGATCTTGGCAGAGGTCAATGGAGATGGCGAGAAAGATCAGACAGCTGAGGACAAGACTTGGCTGGAGTGATTGGCCACGGTGGTCCATCTGAAGTGTACTTGAGGATTCCCATTCTTGGGACTTATTAAAGCATAGGCCATAAATGTGGTCGACTATGCTTGTCTAGCTCATGGAATCTGGGTTTTGATCTTGAGGAGCGAGTCTGTAATACATGTCTTGAGTTCAATTTACGACTCTGATCGATCTACTCTGCTTAACCTTACTGCATTGCACCATTAAAACCACACTCCAATCCTCGAGAGGCTCCCTCGAAGTGGGCCTGGCTCTTGGAATTCCACAGCATCTCATCATATTCCATTCCCAAGTACCTGCATTACCGTCTAGTCCCAGAGAGCATTCGGGAGAGCAGAAAAGCGAACTTCGTCGTCGGACCTGGTTCTTAATGGTCTTCGCTCGAGGATACCTTCACCCGGAAATGGTGTAATAGGCGACGGTAGATCCTGGAAGACAGGGAGTAGAGTTTCGGTCCCTAGAACTCTAATCTTCTTGCGGGGAGTATGGGTAGACACTTTACGTTTACGCTTCGGTACGGGTATCAAAGGTGTTGCGTTTGACGAGGAGGTTTCTTTCCCAGATGGCAATGCATGCCCTGTTCGAGACAAGGATGGTGTTAACGATTCGGGCATGGGACAGATACTTGGGAGGTCTTCCACCTTCAGAAACAAGCCTGGAACACGACTGTTGACCTTCTTGGAGACACTTGGGGGATTGTGTTCAAACATGTGGTCTACTTCGTTCTTCACCCGAGTTTCCCTGGTGTCGCCGGGTATGAAGGGAGCATCTCGATAGAGCGTGTTCCCAAGATCATTACGACCCATGTTCCAGAATAATTCCGAATGCCGGGCGCCGTGTCCAGGAACTGATCCTTCTGGTGAAGGTGGCAACGATAGTGGACTAATAGGTATCTCTGTAGCAGAAGTATGGCGTTTGCTCGTCGGTAGGTTTCGATGTTCGGTATCTAGAGCGATATCAGCAGGTGGACAAGTTGATGAGGGCACTAATTACTATTACCGGGATCCTCAAGCGTCCAGTCTTCTAGACATTGATACATTTTGGGTTCATACATCCTGCATATGGAGGAAAGGCCAGGAATTGAACAATTGGCGACTGAACGGTGGCTTATGAAGGGTTTTAGGCTCAACACCAGGCAGGCCATTCTATCGTTCAGGAGCTATCTGCAAAGAAGCTAACTATTCCGTCATAAAGGCATGTGTGATTGCCTTTATGCCTCAAGTCGGCACCAACGTATGTATCGGTCATGACCCTTCAAGTATAAGATGCAGAGGCAGAAGGTTGCTTTGAACAGTTAGGTCCGGATGTCGCGATAAAGCGCTCATGATCCCAGGGTTCCAGAGTACCCGGGCCTTGCGATACCAACCTGTCATATAATAAGAATAAAGCAATAGCGATGCGGAAGACGGGGTTTGAAAATTATAAATAAAGAATTTCTTTGTTAGGGATGTGTAACAATCGCTTGCTGGGAAAAGTCGGTGACGATGCTGTGTATTTCTTTGTTGGCTGCCTCATTCATCGCCGTCATCTTATTGTCGTCTTGACCCTTTGGGTACGCGATGCAAGGGACAAAAAAGAAAGGTAGAAAAAAAAGGAAATGGAAGATTGAGCAAAAAAACATACAACAGCGGGGATTCGCTGGTCGTCACCGACCCAACTACTAATCCGCCGGTTAGTGGCTTGACTATGGGAGAGCGGACGGGATCCCGTATTTTCCACTACCTTTGGTCGTATGTACTAACATAGCCATCACAAGGAACTATATCGATAGCTGAATCTCAGCCAGTCCTCTAGTGCATTTGAGGCTGTGATCGGAAGTATTGCTGATATTGGTATAACCAAGAAGAGTATAAGCAAACACGAACCCGACATGACCCGTCGTCACGAGTAATTGTAGTTGTTAGTTACAAGTAGGAATATTTAGTGAAAGGAGAATTTACAAAGCCAGAAGGCCTCCGAATAAGTTGCCTGTAATCTAGGGCTGCTACAGGGGCTATCACAGGGGCTGTCCGCTTTGGGCCAATCAAAATGACGTTCTATGCCAGAGGTCATCGACCAACGTGACGCCTATTGGCCGTCTACTCAACCTTTAGCGAGTGAGGACTACCGAAGTTGAGCAGAGTCGGCCAGCTCATCATGGCTCCTTCATCTTTCTCTCATGAGAACATCCATAGGCTGAACAAATGATTTTCTATCGACAACGCTACTAGATGTCAAGTTTTGAACATTCAATTTATTCATCATCTCGCCTCTCTACAAGCGCCCAAGCACACGAGCCATTTGCCTCTCACATTGCACACGTCATGACTGCCTCTCATTGCCATCATGGGTTTGAAGCCCATCGCACAGATATGAACGACTAGGAACCTACAAGTATCGGCAACAGTGCTAGCACAGCTAGTAACACAACAAGACACATGGATTTAATTTTGGAAGAACTTGGTGCGGTACGGACAGGACGTTTTCCTAACACTGTTTTTATTGAGCTTATTTGATTGAAATAATAGGTTACTACACGCCACATCCTCATTGACAGCACAGAATACGGTTGCCAAAAAGCTTTTTGTTCGTCAACAAGCCTGCCGCTCCTTTCAAGCTCTTTATGAACTCCCTTCGATACAAGGAAATTGAAATCTAGGCTGTAACTTGGCTCAGTCGAATTTTCCATGATCGCACAACGTGTGTTATCTTCAACAGCAGTTATTGCTCTCTTCTCATGATTCTCCACGGTGATGGGTTTGCGCATTTTTGTCGCTGTAGTCAATCACTGCACGTGTTTACATATCACTGCCTCCTCAAATGTGTATCATCGTAACATCCGACCTTCCACGATCACAGGCTGCACCTGATAGAAAGAGCCTTACCATCAACACCATTTTTATGTACAAATCTGAGGATCTATATGGCATGATGGACTTTTCCCAAGGGAAATTCAACCATCGCACAATCCACATAGCCGTTACAGCAAAACGCATAATACTCTGGCCACTGTTGAACCAAGACTGGACAGTGAAGTCGATTGATCATGGACATGCCACTGCTGCCTGGAATGTCATGAGTGTCGCTTTACTGGGTAAGCGGGTCTGGGAAATAGCCCCACTATCTGCAACTCTCGGGGTAGTGTGCATAAATATGAAGAAAAAACAGAATGGGATAACTGCCTCCAAGAATTTAAATGTATTCAAATGCCGTTCAAGTGTTGTGCAGGATAAAGATCAAGTTTGTCTTGCACCTTCTCGGTGTCTCAACACTGGTAGATGAGCCGTCGTTAATCGACGCCTTACTGAGGTTAGTATCTATGGGGGGAAAGTCTGGGTTTAATAGATTCTCCGTAAACTGATTACCCGGATCAGGAGCGAATACCGACTGAAAAACGAAAACCGAAGTGACGAACAAATGCCTAGCAGAAGAGGGAGTATCCAGGTGATAGCCTATTTATTCATCTAATTTGTTTTTGTTGTCACCAATAGGACAGGTCTACACATGTTGCTAATATGACATGTCGTAACTGTCCTAACTCAAAGCCTTGATGGCAAAGTTATCAAGCTTGAGAGTCAATTTGGAAACAGGATCACCTGTAACAGGGCCATTTACATTCCAGTTTATATCTAACGTGCAATTTCCCGCCTGTAGTGTCCCCAGGTCGACTACTGTATTCACCCACTGGTCGACCTTCTGTTTAGTGCTCTTCCTGGGATTCGAGACATAGCTCTCGAGCACATTGGGTCGAAAGGTGAAGTAAGCCACTTGGGCAGCACCGCCTGGGCATGTGACCCATACGACCATCCCTGGAGCGCGATAATCAATTCCCTGTGCTGCATTCTTGGCAAGGTACATGGACCACGAAAGCTGGTAGCGGCCAACCTTGCAGGTCGTGAAGTTTTGCTTCATTTGGCTGTAAGCCATGTCATTCTGCAACTTGGCGACGCCGGTGACCTGCAGCGCATGGTCGCTCTTGTAGCCTCCAGTGACAATTTTCTGGGTGGTCTGTTTCGGGTAGTAGGCATGATAGATCCATGGGCCTTGAGATGTTTAGCCACTTGACTCGAGTAGAAACTGGAGTCCAGATCAAGGAAAAGGATGTATCTGTTGATGGAATTGACTCACTTATCTTGCTTGACTCAAAACTAGGATTTTGTAGCAGGTTTGATGGATTCGTGCAGGCCTTTGGAGCTCGTACATCAAGAGACGAAATGAGAGAGTTGGAAACCGATGACGGCGCAGCCAGCGCTGTGACAGCAGACGCCAGGACGTAAAGGAAGCCCAATTTGACCATGGCGATTCTTTGAAACTTGGATGATTTCCTTCTGGCGGAGTGAAGTAGAACGGGTTTGAGAGGTTGCGGAATATGTAGAATCGTGGTAGAGAGACGTTTTGGCTTTTAAGTACATCAGCGATAGGTTCAGCTATCAAGAAACAATGATATGGAATGCAAACAAACGAGATAAAAAGAAAATATCATATGATTCTTCAGTGGCTTGGGCCTAGATTCCAAACTCAATGGTCTGGACTTTCGTTGGCGGTGAGCTATGCCCTTTAGTTGCGGCTAGTCAACTAAACTATCGGCAACTACTGATGACTACATACCAAAATCTGAAACGCCTCTTGCAAATTCAGAGCTGACATGGATTACCGTTTATCCTACTACGGATGCATTCCGCTATAGCGACTACAGCCGCTTATGGCATTGATTGCCCATTGAAAAGTCGACTTTGAAGAGCAGCTCAATAGTACAGATAGGGTGGGGCAAAGTCCTCCAATTGTTGATTCTCGACGGCAAAGAGCAATAAAAAACAGTAAACCTCACTTCAAAATTGCGTGCTGCTCTCATAGTCTATGGTCAAAGGTGTTTCCATAACCTCGGGCAACTCTGTTGCTGACTTCGCAGCAGAAGAAGAGCTTTTGGGCGTATGCAAACGGCTGAGACAATCCTTCGTCGCTATATCGATGTCCGTCTCTGCTCCTCGCTGCCAAAACCATTTTTGCTTGTCAATCGACATATCGTACCGCGCCACCGCAGCGGTCATGTGGCGCAAGAGAGAAGGCAACTGGCCGTGACGCTTGTTACTCTATTCGGTATGTAGTGGTGGCTGAGCTCGCTCAGCATATCGATGCTGATCTTCGGTTTGACGACGCTGATGCGTAGAGACTCGTCGATATCCAAATCTACTGTTGTCCTTGGCATTGATCTAAAATGCTGCCAATGCGACGGGAATCGCCTTCGATTCGGCTGTCGGGAGTAGAATGCTAAAGTAGGTGACTGAACCCTTCTCAATATCTCGCTAGGTCCCTATGATCTGTGAGCTATCTCGAAGACTAGCGTAGTGCTCGACAGGGACCAAGTCGAGAGGACTGTCTAATACCGTGTTACCAAAGGCCAAGAGTCTCGCCCTGACAAGGGAAGCCCATCTATTGAAGCTTTGCAGATCAAACCGCTCTGGAAGCTGCATGGTCGATACAGCACCATATGCTAGTATATCCAGTATATAAATGAATTCCAGTGGTTGGGTGGGGAGGAATCGTGGAAGGACTACGACGAGCAAGAGAAGCGCGGTGTGGTGGCATCAAGTAAATAAACAGACCTCAAGACCCAAAGGACACAAACACCTTACAAGACCAGCGGAAGCTGTGGTTATAAAGCAAGTCTTCCTTGAGGCCAAGATCCACATTACTGCTGACAAGATTGCAGCCAAACACAAATGGTATTACGCTATATAAGGAGCGCGAAAAATTGCATAGTATAGTTTTAGACTGCAAAGTAATCATCCACATTGACGAGGTATGCATACTTTCATGCATGAGGCAGGATAGGGCATCTATTATCAAGAACCTCGGGAGCATTAGGGAGGAGTATCGTAAATGTGCGGCAGAGGCCAGAAATAAGAAGATCATCTTAGGGAGAACGCTGTTGTCAGGCCGTATGTCAAATTATCTATAATAAATACCACAGCAAATTCTAAATAACATGAATTAATACTTTATGTGAATTAATGAATGCCCTTCTTGATAGCTCCTCTCGATGATAAAAATGGAGCATAACAATACTTCAAGCAAATAGAGACAATGCGAAACTAGACATGGCGGCCACGGAACTTTGCGCTGGCCTTCTTTCCTTTGGGAACCTTAGAAGAATGTGTGAAGGCCACAGCTCCGCCAAAGGGGCCAGCAGTAGCACTATTTCGTACCCTGGCGATGCAAACACCAGAAATCCCGGCTACCTTTCCCGAACATACCTTATCGGTAGGCACTTTGACAACCACTGGGAAGTCAGTCGAGCTCACGGTGGAAAATCCCAGTACACCAACGATATTCTGAACCACTTCAACCGATTTGAACGCTGATGGATCAGTGCCTCCCGAAGTGAAGTCGATGTCTACCAGGAGGGGGCCAGCCCCGTCCTCGTTAACCTAATGAGACAACTATCAGTATAGATCATGACGATGAATGCTGGTGACGAACCTGATGATAGATCATCTTGAGAGTTCCATCAGATGCAGTGGTTGGCAACCCAGTCTTGGCGCCAGCTCCAGCGAATTTATCTACACCGTCTTCAATGTATCCACGAGGAGATGGAACTCCCTTTGCAGTTTGGAAGAAATCATCCAGAAGGCCATTGGCGGTATGCTCAGCTTCTGTTCTTCATTAGCATATGGAACCCAACATCAGCGGCTTTACATAGACTTGCCTAATGCAACATCACCGATTGGGGAGCTTTCAATTCCGTCTTGTACGCCTGAGAAAGTCAGCAATTTGGACCCTGGGTAAAAGTGTGTAAGTAAAAGCCTACCATTCACAACAGCACCGGCGTTGCCAGTAACAAATGACGTGGCCTCTCTCACGGCTGTAGAGGGTTAGCTACAAACAATCATTTGTTTTCGCTTTACTATCATACCTTCTTCTCCACCCCCGAGGATGGAATCGGCAAGAGACCGACCCTTGAGACCATGCATGAATGTTTTGATAACATGAGTAGCGTCGACTGGCCCTTTGCTAGTGCGACCAAGGGCCGAAGCCTTCTTGGTACCAAGTTCCGGGTCGCGGATGACGCTGGTATCTACCTGCGCCCCAGACGCAGCGGAGGTAGATGATCGAGGAGTTCCGTCAAGAACTATGAATTGTCAGCTCTAGGTCCGGGTTTTATTGCAAACGGAGGGGTGAACTGACTAGTGAGTCCAGGCATTACTACGCCGTTAGCACCAATCACTCTTGTGATGGTTCCATGAGCTTGCACCGAATGGCTCCAGGCCAGGGCAGAAATGAACAAAGTGGTTAACATTTTGAAAAAGCTAGTGAATGGTGAAGAAGAAGGATGACTGAGATGATATATCGAAGCAACTGAGGGAGGTCAGGTACACATTTATATGTATTGTGAAATAAGGTCTATGACATATCTAGCACTCGAGGCAGCCATCAGACTGACACGATGAAGCTATCAAGTCGATGTGCTATACTTAGGTACATGCCGTGAGGAACCGTGTTTAAAGATTAGGTGCGATGACAAAATGTTTCTGTAACTATACCTCATTAGGAAGGAGTCTTAGCCAGAAACTCAGGACTGCCAGGTTCAGCTGTCATGTTCAGCCGAAAGGTTGTTTCAAACAAATTTCCATTTTGCCATTTAGCAACTGAGCGTGAATTAGGTCTCCAGAAAGAGAAGGTAGAAAGAATATCTGGAAGGATCTGCTGCGGTGAGCCCCTGTGATAGAGTTCAGGTATACCAGGAATGCACCCAAGCGTTAACAGCACAGACCTCGTTTTCGGAAGCTTTCAGCGATTTACATCAAAGCGCTATCACATGCTACTTAGCGTGCCGACAACAATAGAGCCTTTTTATCATATCAGACCAGCTGTTGCGAAGTGTGAATGATGTGGAAATATAGAAGTGGTTATGTGGAAGAAACAACTACTGTGCGTACAGCTTGGCAGAAGCATCTTCTACCAGTGACCCTCATTATAGAGTCCAGTCGTCGCTGCGTTGGCAGGTGCTCTCTGAGTCACGTGAAGGTTTGTTGGTAAAGTTAGTTATTGAGATACCTATGATATGATTTATTGAGTTTTTGATTTATGGATCTCCTAGCTGAGATTTCTGAGGAATATTTAGAAGGCTTGGGCTTCGGTTTAAAGCTAAAAAATAAATAAATAGAAGTGGTTAAGAAACAATCATGACATGCCGTTGCTTTTCTAATATGGAGTTGTGCAACATTGCTGGGACTGCATGATAGGTTTCAGGCAACCAGAAGGAGGCGGCTATGTTGAGTTTATGAGTGAGTCTGGAGGTTCGCAATAAACGTCTGTTTTAATACAATGAATAATCGGTTATTAGATCTCTGACAGGCCATATTCCTCACTCTTTATGATTTTGTTTTATGAAGAATGCGGCTGGGTAAAGCTGTGCACTAGCAAGGGGCCGCCCTTGTGACAGATTGAGGTTTTTGCCTGTGTTCAGCCTATACTGTAATCTTATCGGCGTCTAAGTAAAAGCGCGCGAGATGCTTGGGTTCGCCAGTAACTTCGCAGTCATGCAAAACATCCCTCGACTATACTCTTTTCGGGATCTAAATTGAAGTGCGTAAAATGCATGGGTTGCTAATTAGTGAGATCCACAAAGTAAGCATCAATCATTCTTAAAAGCAGCTGAACTATCAGAACTTTGTTATAGATGACCCCTAGGCTCCACAATGTAAGCTTATATCATTTTCATAATGCCTGTTGCATCGCATAAGCACAGATGCTGTATAATTGACAAGCTGTACTGGCGTATCTCTCGGCTTCTCGCTTCGTATTGGATGCATTGTGCGACTACGTCAGGGCCTCGAATCTGACATTGGAGTGCCATTGGCGAGAGAGAAATGTTCCTGGCTACCGGCATATCGTTGCACAGCCCCGCCTTATGAAAGATCTTCTGTAACAATTTGTTCCAGACCAATCGCTAAATCGTCGGCTTTGGCCGAGGTTGCATAATGTGGATCCCCGAGGACCCTCTTGAAGTTGAGGCTATGCCGCTACATCGTTACTATTTGGCGAGGCATATTATCTTTCTGAATTAGCTACATCGTTACATCCTGTACTATAGTAGACCTCAGCTGAGGGGCAGACGCTCTCAGGAAGAGAATGAGCATAGCCATTTAGATCTAAAGAGTGTCTTATTGAACTATAAATAATCCACATCATCCTCAACCTTGAGTTCTTGTATCATCGCTTCAACAGTTAAAACAACCCGACTTATAATCTAAAAGTCCCAAGCAACGGTTCGAACATAAACTCACTTCCACTTGCTCATCTACTCTATTCTTCAATCAATATGCCTGCAATCAGTAAGATGATGGGGGTTGTTTCCTGCCTAGCTCTCATCCTCGCCTCATCACCTTCCCTTGCGGCAGTTCTCCCACCAACGGGGCCAAACCTTGCCGTCCGCGATGATGCTTCACCGCTTCGCCCTATCGATGGGGATCGCGCTCAGGCGTTTGAATTCAAGTTCCAGCCACTCCTGGACTTCGACACGGACAGCTGCTACAACGTGCCCGCCATTGACCCTGATGGAAACATTTCCGAGGGCCTTGAGCCTACCGGTGACGTCTCCAAGTGTCGCCAGCCATCTGTTCTCGACAACTCCAATGTATACGTCAGAGGCAGATGTAACCGCGGCTGGTGTGCCTTTGTCTACTCGTACTTCTTCCAGATGGACTGGGCAGCAGGATGGCCCTTTGGTAAATGGAACCATCGGTACGACTGGGAGAATGTCATCGTATGGGCTAAGCAAGGCGAGCCTCAGACTATCGCTGTCTCATGCCACGGTGACTACACCTCTCGTGAAGTCATGAATGTTCTTATGGCCCAGAGTCCTGCCGAATTCCCTCTGCCGGACTGGGACTGGCTGCCCGCAGACACGCCCACGCACCCAAAGGTAGTTTTCCACAAGGATGGACTACGCACCCACTGCTTCCGCTTTGCCAGCGGGTCAGACGAGCCAGTCGAGAACGATAAGGGAGTTTGGATTCGTGGTGGGCTACTTGGATGGCTTGATTACAATCCTGAGCTGAGGAACAAACTGACAGCCTTTGATTTTGGGGGAGCTCATCTCGCCTGGCATACAGAGGATGATTTTACCAAGCAGCTGATCAAGTCAATGCCCCAGGCCGCGAGGGATGATGAATTTGATTGCGCTTATGATGATTATGCTGAGTTCCCCGGAATTCCAAAGCAGGATTAAATATGAACAAGCCTTTTGGGGGACTCAAAGCTCGGTTTGAGTGGTCGTGGATGCAAGTAGTTCTCACCAGCAGTCTTTGTATATATTGTATGAAAAGCAATTTATACACTATACTTATAAACCTATTCAGAAGGGCTTAGGTGATAAAAGTGATAGAGGCTAGATTGGGCAGATATAGAATGCTTGAGAAGTTATTTTCTACCTTCCTGGCTTTCAAGTTGTCTCTTGAGAAAGTTTTCAAATCTTTGACAATGTTCAAAATGAATCAAACTTCTCTGATAGACGAGATTCCATGTCGGTGATTACAGGCCCTTTGTCACCTCCGTTCCAAAGCTGCGTTTAACATGGATGAAATACTTATTGGTCTTTAGTAGGTGACAACCCAGTTATGCAATAATACTCCTTTGGCGTAAGGCAAGATTAAAACTTATGTCAATGATTCTGGCGAATAAAGGTGTCTCTTACTATTCTCTTCAATTGAATATCCGTTGCAGTCAAAATTAAAACGCCTCCATGAAACAATCCGGAGCATCTCGACTAACTTAGCCTATTGTTCATTGCTAATATCTGTGCAGGAAACTACATTGATCTTTTGTACTGAATAAAGTTATGTTGACAGTGTCAGACTGTTGGAGCGTTTTCAGCAAAAGTAATAAGCTGACTCTCTTTGCACTAAAATCTGATATACCGGAAGAGTGGCTGAAGCCGCTTTGGCTCAACTAGAGTGGCCTGGACCTGTGGCTTGCAAGGTCTCCGGATTAAAAGCTCCAGCTAAGCCATGGGCACAAAAGCAGCAACAAACGCCGATGCCACAATAAGGAAACTTGACGCCACCCTTTAACACTGCATACATATGACGTGGAAAGGGCAAGTTACCTCAATTACTCTGTGAGACGTAAATACGATTTGTAACTAAATGAGGAGAGAATCGGTGCAGTTCGGGGCTTGAGAAGTCATGGGGCTTTGATCATAGGGCTCATAATGCGTGATGGCACCTCTTGACACATTTGGAAGCCATTCATACCTCAGGTTAAAGTAAGGGTGTGCTGAAACGTTGAGTAAATACCTATCAACAGCCACCGATAACAATACCTGAGTATGCAAGAGGCAAGGAACGTGTAAACTATTTAAGTCATTATCCTGTAAAGGCACAAAGAGAACTCGGATAATTAAAGGCGAGCAGACGATGTTATCCTAAATATCATCTATAGCAAACAGATGGCATATTACAAAGAAGAAAACTAAAAAATTCAAGATTCTAGCTACTCGGCCTGTTATCCTGGAGCCAAAAAAAAAAAGCTAATAGGACATATCCTCATTGTCTCGTGACATTACCTCATGACCTTGTTGGTATCTGGGACAAGGAACATCCATAATGTGGCGCTTAGCTAAAGGGCCATGTTGTTTGCGCCATGGTGAAAAGACACGTCTAGAATTACTCCATGGAGAACGAGGCAGATCATGGTAGAAGTCTCAGAGTCGTGTAAATACGACAATGCCCAGGCAAGGTGAAGTCTTAAACTCATCCTCGAGTCACTGGTCTTCTGATCAAGCCCCCCTACCCCTCACTGACACATTGCCACCATCATCGTTGCTTCCCCCCATCTAGCAAATGAACGCAAGATGTCAAAAAGCTCATATCATCTGTCTCAATTGTCGCTGCCCCACCGCAGCTCGGATCCTTTAACTGTGCTGGTGATTGGACCGTCACAGAACGGGAAAACGACTTTTATTAACCGGCTCATTAAGCTTGCCGTGGACAAGGTTCCTTTTGGAGAAGAGGGGACAGGCGATTTCAAATGCACCACCAAGTGCAGCTTCTACGACCTGGAGATTCCCCTTACAGATTACTTCCTCCGAGACAGGGCTACTGGCAAGGCATATGATGTGCCAGACATTACAGATGAAGAGAGTATCCTCAAAGACGCATGGTGGCGTAAACAGACTGCGGTCAAATATGGAATTGAGCCTTGCAGACGAGATGCCCCCACGGTCAAAGTGAGACTCATTGATACACCTGGTCTCGATGACAGTGAAGGCAAAGACTTTGAGAATATGAGCGACGTGCTCGAAACACTCAACCAGCTGGCAAAGTCACCACTGCGATGGCAGCGTAGAATACATGCTGTCGTACTCGTGTACAATGCCCAGTCCTCCTTCTCGTACTCGTTCCAGAGCATCATCAAGGATTATCATCGCTGCATGCCCAATCTCTTTGGCGGCCTGTCTGTCGTAAACACAAACTTCAGCATTGCTACCTTAGCTTCGAAGCGCCAGCATCTGGTCCGCGACAAGCTACTGGGCTCGGGTGAGAGCGCAAGAGCAAAGGTTCTTCGCGCACGTGGCGAAGATTTTCGCAAGATTATCGGTGGTGGCCTCTCGCCTACACACTTCTTCATCGACAACAAGCCCAAGGAGCGTCTGGCCTATGATGAGCTGCTCTCGCGCAACGCTATCTTTGACATTGTCAGCTTTTGGGCAACGGCTAAGCCCATGCCCATCAGTCAGATGCGTCTGATCAAAACGCCCATCATGCTAGCCATCGACAAGCGCATCCAGTTGTACTTGCAAACTGCATCCGAAACTTGGACAGCCGAGCTTAAGAACATGCGCCGTAATGCCAGCGAGCGTGATGCCTTCCGGAACACGTTGAAACAGCGTAAAGAAGAGCTGGACAATCGCATCGCCCGGCTAGAAGCCGATTTAGAACTCATTGACAACGATACTGAGTTCGCCATCAAGACATACACGACTCAGGATGACCCAGGCGTCATCGAGCTGTTTGGGCGATGGGTGATCCGCAGTCGCGTGCGCAACACGATGCATATAAAGGAAGATTCATACCCGGAGTTTGACGTGCGCGCTGATAACTCGTCCCGAGCGATGTGGGTGTCCAAGGGCTTCAATCCTACCACGCGCACCTGGTCTGGTGAGTATGAGGCTGCACCGGGCCGTGCTCCGAATCTGGTGGCCCGGAGCTTTACAGCAAATCGGGTTAAGTACCGGCAGCGCATTTCGGAATTGAAATCTCAGCTACGACGTGAAAGGGCGTCCCTGTCAGAGAATCAGTCGCAGTGGGATCAGCGGATGGCAAGTGTAGATACTGAATCGTCAGAGAACTCGGTGATGGATAAGCTAGTGACGCAAATTGGAGCAGCTAATGACCTGTATGAGATGCTGGAGCAGACCACACCCCCGGTCGATAAAGCATATGGTGAGGCATCGAGGATACGGTATGGAAGAGCTCCGCGGGATATTGGCCACAAAGACTTGTATGATCTGGTGAGGGAGGCTAAACCTGATCTTCTGAAACCTTTACAGCGGGTTCTTTTGTAATTGGCGTTTAATAACCAAGATTGTAAAGTAGGATGAGTATGTTCTTTACAAAAAGATTAACTATGTTTATATCTGGGCTACTTAAACAGTGTCAACCCGAGGCTACTTTTCAACAATCTAACGTTGAGAGGTATAAGAGTAATGAAATAGCGAGGGTAGAGCGTTAA
Organism: Fusarium armeniacum; assembly: GCA_013618295.1. Taxonomy (NCBI): domain Eukaryota; kingdom Fungi; phylum Ascomycota; class Sordariomycetes; order Hypocreales; family Nectriaceae; genus Fusarium; species Fusarium armeniacum. The sequence continues at coordinate 151,852 of JABFER010000071.1, forward strand.
TATAAATTATCGAAAGAACCATCGGGCAACTAACACAAGGAAACCATCATCTACATTACTTCAGAAACCAAAGAGCAACTCTGCCGTCTTGGGATCATAAACTCCAACAAAGTCTGTAATATCCGAGTTTGACGGCTTATTGTGGCTGACATAGAACTGTCGTAGTAACGGCCACAAACTCGCCTCAAACGCATCCTTCTTAATCCTCTCAATCGTATTCGCGCACCGGTCAACATGTTCCGCAAGAGTATCTGTCTCGGTGTCCTTCTCGTCAAGACTCCCCAAGCCCTGTAACGACGCCTCATGGAATGCAATGGCTTCTTTTCCATGCCATAGACGTGCTCTAAGTGTCTCAATCTCTCCACGATGCTTTCGCCGCATTGTGGTGTAGAAGGTCGCCGAACCTTCTAAACTGCGGAAAATGCCTGACTGAAGCCTAGCCCGCCAAGTTGTCCCACGCTGGTCCTCGTTCAGCCACTTACATCCGTTACCTGATGACTTCTGCACTTTTGTAATGCTGCATTCGCTGTCGAAGCTGACGTCGCGGTTGTCCAACCAAAGCTTGCCCTCCCAGAGGAGCTCTTTCATACCGTAGTCTTCAGCCACCGTCTTAGTACCCAGCACAATCTCAGCATCGCTGTCGAGCCTGTCGAGCTTCTCGCGACACTCATCTTCCTGCGCTTTGAGCCGCGAAATCTCGCGGTGAGTGCGCAGAATGGCATTCTTTGACTTATCTGCAGCAGCGAGCTCGTCATCGAGACGCTTGCGCAAGCGTGAATGCAACCGCTCAAGCGCCAGGAGTACGTGGGTGTCGACGTTGACCATGTTTGGCGCCTTCAGTAACTTCAGATTTGAGGTGTTCAGGCGCAGCTGCGTTGATAGCAGCAAGAGTAGCTTATAGCAGCTGTTGAGTGACTCGGAAACGGCAAATGGGCTCGAGTCATCGGGGTAGTTATCCATGAAGAAATGGGCGAGACTCATCTTGCCTTTTGTGGCCTTTTGAAAGGACTCCTGGCGCTGCTTGGCCAAGTCGATCTCTTCTGAAAGAGCCTTTTCGACACGGTCGATGGAATACCCTGTATGGACAACAATAAGGCCGTCACTGATCATAGGCATGCAACGTTGTATGTACTCATAAAAGCGCGTAAACGACGTGCCGAAAGGCTTGTGCATGGAGCGGACATAAATAACGGCGTTCAGATAAGGCAACTCGCTAACCTTGCCAATAATCTCGGCCATAATTTCCATGTCGTTACCGTCAGAGTCGTCTAGACCTGGCGTGTCAATAAGATCAAAATGGAAGATCTTGCCGTCTTCTTCAGGCTTGTTTGCAACGACAGTGGCATCCTCGTCAGTAATGTCAACGAGATCTGCGTACTTTGCATTCTCGATTTTCTGACCTGAGGATGTATCTTTGAGATAGTAGTTGCGTAGCGAGGTAGATATGGGATATTTTCCGACCTCTTTTGTGCATGATGCATTTCCTACATGTTTCAGTTAATAATATGCTCCGATAGATTACAGTCGCCTCGGCACTGACCATAGCCAATCTTTACATTGGGGTCCTTGTCGCCGGCATACACCCCCAATTGCCTGATGAGCGTGCTCTTCCCGTTTGCTGTTTCGCCCAGGATGAGCACGTTCAATGGTTGCCCAGCCTTCTTCGTCTTGTGATTCGTCTGTTCCTGATCGACGAGCACGTAGGAAGGACATGGGTTGTCCGGAGAGATAGTGTTCTGGAAAGGATCGTTGAGCATGTTCACAGGGATTCTCATGGGCCTCTCGTGTGCGGATAGTCAATAAATGGTGTAGTTTGTAATGGATATATATTCGTAAAGAGAACTAGACAAATCTTGCTCTTTACGACGTCAACGACGAGCCGACTTTTATATCGTTTCTGGCCCTGCCCCGAGAATTCTGAGGTACTATTGTTAATAGACATTGCGAAACGGACAACTCATCCCCGTCAAACTTCGTATCTGTACAAACAAGTCCGCCTTGGCTGAATCGTGGGATCACATCATGTACAGAGTGATCACTTGAGGGTCCAGACCACTGCCACCACTAATTTAAGCTGTCACGTTGTCACTGCTGGCGTTTTTCTTAACGTCTCGTCTTGAAATGCGCTAGATGCGGCTGAGGACGCAAAATTCCTAGCAGTTTGGTGGCTGGTTCAGAGTGATATGCTAGAACGCCCTCCGTTGAGTTACGCTGAGGCGCGCGCTAGTGGAACTGAATCGGTTCACGCCTCAAAGAATGTACCTGTTGTGGAAGTACCGAAATAAACCGACTGGAAATCAATTGGTGAAATGAGTCTCAGCGGATCCCGATGCCATTGAGTACACTCTTCGCTATAAATGATTTTCTTTTCTCTCTGCGGATCAGGCGGAAGAGTTCTGAATACCATTCTTCGTTGTTTGGATCTATTGAAATGGCCCAGACAGTGAGACTAGGAAACGATCCGACTGCCTGCTGGTGCGGCCAGGAGGAAAAGATCGTGGTCTTGGTCGGTCGCACACAGCACGGCAAAAGTTCTCTCATCCGCTCTATCCTTGACTACGGCGGTTATAAGAAGGAAGGCGACAAAGTCAAGGTTGGAGGCTTCGGAAACAACTCAACTACCAAAGATACAAAGGAATTCTCAGTTCGTATTCGATTAGAAAAGCATTTCTTGAAGGATGGAGACGGAAGGGAGCGCGTTGTTGACTTTGACAAGGATGATGTCGAAGACTTGTACGACTGTGTTCCATCAACGCAAGGCATCACAGACCATGTCCACCTGAAGATCATCGACACTCCTGGACTCGATGACTCAGATAATGCAAAAGAGGCTGAAAAGTCCCGCCGCTCAGGGGCAAGCACACAGCAGGTCCGCATCGTTGACGAGAGACACAAGTTGTCCATTCTACGCGCCATGGCGAACTTGGGTAGAATCAACACTGTATGCTTTGTCCTCGATATCGGCAATAACCTCGGTGCTACCATTCAAAGTCAGTTCAAAGAGTACCGTGATATATTCACCTCGGCCAAACTAGCACAATCCTTCCATTTTGCCCACACTAAAGTCGACGTCGATAAGCGCTTCCAGGACACAACACGTAACCGTCCCACGGCGGTAAACCAGATGTTTGGTATGGCCAAAAGGTCGTCTCATCACTTTATCGATAACCTTCCGGACAAGGACGACAGAATCAGCGTCCACTTCTCGTGCTGGGGACTATCAGGGCTTTTGCGAAGCGTATCGAGACAGAGTTCGCAGGTGGTTCTACACCTGAATTACCCGAAATCCGACGATCAGAGACTTAAGGATGAAATCTTGAAAACAACTCTCAAGGGGCAAGAATCGGAATGGACTCGTGAGATCAGCACCATGGAGGCAAAAAAGAGACAGTGGGCGTCGACCAAACGCGACATTGACGGCCGGGCTAGTTATGAATTAACGAGCTGGAAGGATATCAATTCACAAATCGCGGAGCTGGACAAGACGACTCTCGTACAAGTCGGGTTTGAAGAGAAACACGAGCGGGCACACTTCTTCAACAGGAGTCGCTTGTCGTTCGGTGCATTTGCCTCATCACCTATCCGTCATTTCGAAATAGAGAAGAGCACAGAAAATGGAGGGTGTCAGTGGAGCCCCATGCCTACCCGTGATAATACTATTGGCAGGGCCTCCTGTTACGCTGGCCTGATAAGCTGTAGTAGCGGCACAGCCATTTGGGGGAAGATCAAGTTGATGGGGTGGATGAAGGAGGCAAAGGCCGATGAACTCAAGATTCTTCGTGAGGAGCAGAAAAAAGCCTGGAAGGACTACGCAGCGACTATTAGCCGTGCTCAGGTCTTTCAGCGCGATATCAATCAGGCCGATAAGAAGATAAAGGATCTTCGACAGAGGATTAAGGCTATCCAAACACAGTATGAGTGTCTGTCATTGGACCACATCCCTATGGAAACCTTGAAGAAAAGTGCTCAATACTTTACCAATTCGGGCATTATCAGCTACGCATACGGCCTTGGTCTAAATATTAACATGTCCCGAAGGTGCACATTGGAAACGTCGGAGACTAACAGTAATCAGCAAGAGATATTCAAGGCAAAGCTGAAGGCCGCAACATTAATGCGTAGAAGATGTATCAGTCCGGTAGAAAGTTTTAAGGAAGATGAGAAGATGCAGAACGAGCATGAGGCGAAGGTCGCAGATCTGGACGCATCTATCGCTGCGACGAGCTACGTATTGAAAATTCTGCCACGAGAGTCGCTATCTTTAGGCGTGATTGCGGCTTTGAGGGAGAGTATACAGGAGAAGAGGCTATGTCAATGGGAGGATGTTTATGAGCAGGTAAAAGAGGTCTACCATTGCGATACTCAGAAATGGGAGGAGTATGCCAATCGACCTTATATTTAGAATACGCCCCAGATTATGTACTTGAACACATCATAGACGCTATATTCCCAAGCGTGCACAAAACAGTGGGAATATGATGTAGAAGTATATCTTGGACCTGCTGTTTATATTTCTTTACTCCAAATTGAAGCCCGGGACTTCTCAATTTTCTCACTGTCATCAACAATAAGGTTAATCCATCCGTGCAGATTTACTTTTCCGTAAGCCCTATCAATAAAGTTCCTCTCACGATAACTGACTTTCCGATCAAGTACGTGATTGACAGAACAGCTGCCTAGGTCAACTAGGACCTACTATATCATGGCATTCTCCTGGTTACGCACTTTTCGGGTTTGAATCGAGGGACGACTGTTTTGATATATCGTCAACTGAGTGAACAGATGCAGCTTTTATGCAACTCCAATTCTAGGTCTTGAGTAACTTGTGACTCGTCCGGACTGCACGGTTATGTGTATGCGCATATATATCGAGCAATATAATGGAGTCTGTAGGGTTTTGAGCTCGGACTGCTCTGCTAGCTACTGGTTTTAGGATGGCTGGAATATGGATGGTCGTTCTCATGGAAGTGTTTTAGTCGACTCGTCATATCCTGAATTCGTGATGTTGGTAAGAACGTTGGCCAAGAAAAAAGACCTATGCGACTTGCTAAAGGTTAGCCTAATCCAATTAGGCATCATCTGACTCAGAACTCTATAGAATGAATGAACAAACCTCATTGGAAGTCCTTTCGAATAGGCAATGCTAGTGGGTAGTGAGGACACCAAATTCTGAGATCAGTGGCGCTAATACGCTTAGTGTACGCGTTGCCCGTATCGTGAGTCTGCAGTATGGCTCACCTTCCATTACTAGCATGGCGTTCTGCGTATCACAAATGGTTGAAGGATGGGAAGTATCGGTTTGAGGATGATGATACGCCTCGGCCGTAATAGGGCGGTCCGTATTGTGTCTTTAGATAGTTGTTGAAGTGTAGGTTATGGCGTCGATTGATTGACTCTGAGCGCCCAGTTCCACCACAATGATCGTTGTACAGTGGACAAGGAGGACCACGCTATGTGGCCTCTCTATTCCCGTGATAAGTAGGGTTCTAGTTCCAATATCGTGTTGGGAACGGAACATCGCAATGAAAAGTAGCAGTGCTAGCGGCGAAGAGCAGTGTACAGAGTCGATCTCGTGTTGTTTTGGCTCTGAAAGGGTTCAGAGATCGGGTAGTGGTTATGGATGGATCAAAGAGGATGGATTGGCAAACAGATATCATGTCGATTTACAACCTTATACAACATAGTTCGCTTTTGAAGAAATTCTTGCTTTAATCCAATTTCTGCCGTACGAATCAGTTCTGCCTACCGTAGAATCGATGGCCTAAGAACACAAGGCTCAACGGCAGAGACTGAGTCCGTCAGCAAATCCTGTCATAGCGGCAAGGGCAGGAGTGGCTTATCGGCCGTCATCCACGAACTACTTGTCTTTAAGCGAACGGTGCACTTGAGATGCCTGGTAGATGACTTGACGATATCTGCGACGGTACGAGAGGCGAGAGCCTACGACGCGATGCCGCTGCTGCTGACTTGGGGTCTCCTCGTCATCTGTACGACTCGCCGACTGTGTGCTTTCCGCTTTGTGATAGTCCAAGGAATAATGACACTCGGGTGGGGATTACGAGGTCCAAAAGTTCGGTTCACGATAGGCACCTTGATATCTCCGATGGACTTGGGTGTGTCTGCTGCCATATATCCTTGCGGATGAGTTGACAACTGGGAAGGTCTTGTAGGATTCAACGTCGTATCTCACGGGCAAGCTTTCCAATGATCATCATCCTATTCTGGTAGTCTGTTAGTCTGTCGATGGGATTTGTAATGTCTCCATCTGTTGCAGGATGGTGGTGCCGTCGTTTGTCACGGCGATATCTCCATCGGGAGAGATAAGAATCTTGTCGAGTGCATAAGGGCCGAAATACAACTCGGCTATGTTTGCTTCGGTTCGAGTGGCGAGAGTGTGCGACTTGGCAACTTCGTTGCTAATTTGGCGTTTCTTCTTCCCCTAAGGATCAATGTTAGGTGGACCGGGCCAACATCTGTTAGGGTTCAGCTTTGAAGGAGGAAATGGCATGGACTGACATTGAGGCGTCCTCTGACTGTGGTTGTGATGAGTGTTCAGGTGGATAGATGTAGGATGTTGGGGTAAACAAGAGTGGAAGTCCTGACATGTCGAGCAGTCTGATTGAAGTCGAGGACATCGTCGCTGAAGCAAACCTCCTGCCCGAGCTGTTCGATGACTTTGGCGGCCAGATAGTTATCGGGAGGGTCTTGCTGTTTATTGTCGCCGTTGGCAATTATGACATGCTCAAATTCTTCGAGGCCACGTTCGGTTGTGACGTTCTGGTCTGTGATGTGGGTGTTGGTTGTGCCCTTGGTCGCTCTGTCATAAGCACCTTGGTCCTAAAGATCGGCATCGCTATCGTGATCAGCTTAGATGCTGGAATCGCGATATAGATGAGCGGGCGCTTCATGTGTAAACTCAGGTACAGGTGATGGAGAATTCACTTGAGTGTCGGGAATACGAGCTGGTTCTCGGTTGCGCCGATAAGATCTTGTCGAAACCTTTGGAGGGCATTGTGGGCGGCATCTCGCTTGAAACGAGGATCTCCTTACAGCGAGGAGTCGGAAATGGCGCCTCTACGTTGCTAGAGTCTGGTAAGAGGGAAATGAACATCCTAAGCGAGCTGCGTGATAATAAAAAGCGTGCGCAGGCGGTCGATATCAGAGATTCCAGAGGGTCTCGGAATTGGTGGGGAAACCAGCTGGACTTGTCAGCTCACTAAACAGAGCCGCTGATACTTTCTGATGATGCCCGGGCGGGGCCTTGCTATTGTTTCAGGGTGTGGCGATTGAGACTCAGGTAGCCATTCAGCACGGCGTTGTTCAAAGCTCCACCATGATCAACTGCACACTGATTGGCTACTTACCGATGCCCCCTGCAACGCGTGTGGTATGTGCTGTAAGGTAAGATTTGGGTTCCATGCGACGCGTCCGGGAGCTCACGAATCCACGAGTGGAAAGTGAAGCTACACTGACGAGATACTAATGGTATTAGGGTTATGGTCGCGAGACAGCACTGAAACTCACAGGTCAAACAATACCTAAGCTTTAGCAACTTTTAATTGCAAGTCCTTGCCACGAGTGGTTTTAGCTCGCCAAATTATTCAAATTTAGACCGACTAATTGTTAAATGTGGCGTAGGGTGGCTAATCATCTCGGGTTCAACATATCTACAAAGTGATTTTCCGTGTGTAGTAAAGGGAATCGAGAGGAGATCAACCCTTTTCAAGAAGCAAAGGCAAAGCCATAAGTTAATGATCGAGATCAGGATAAATCCAAGTCAATTTCAGTCGATTAATCATCGCTAGTTTGACTTGCATCATTCCAGGAACGATGTGATAGCTTTACATGTCCACGATCCTGTCGGACGGAACTCTCCAGGACGACAGAATGAGTTGACATACGATTACGTTTCCCTTCTTTCAGATGGTTTCCAATGCTCAGACTACGTAGCTTACCAACCCTGCATAAAGGTATGTCGCATGTAGTAAAGTCGAAGACATGATTGGATTATCGAAGCCATAATCGTCTTTTAGTCGCGGCATCTATCACTCAATCGAGGCAGCTCCTATTCAGAAACGACATCGAATTCCTTGTTTTATTTCTTTACTTGCATATTTCGTCTCTATGGTAAACAAACCTCTCCGGTTTGACAAATAGGTCTGTCTCAACGGAGGGAGAGGTCACCTATTGAATCCACTCAACACTAATCGCGTTAGCACCAACAGCTTCTGCCCAGCATCAGTCAGTCAATCTAGCGCATAAGCTGTCTATCTAAGTTAACTGTAGAGTGGATCATTAAGAAGTGCATTGTTCGTTGATCTGAGTTTCTCATAGTACCCTTTGCTTAAAGACAGACTTAATACAACAATACATTTAAGACTGCAGGTCTTTACTATTCATTAACTACTAATCTAATCCATATAAAGACCAAAAAAGCCCTTTCCCTATACCCAGTCCATCCACTCGAACTAACAATCCTGACCATCTATTGGACAAGCTCCCACTCCTCGCCATAGCCTTCAACCATGGTAATGAGGGCACTGCCCAAGCTCCCAGTCTCTCCTTGAGCGAGAAATTCTCCTTGAGCGAGAAAGTTCCACTTGAGGTCACTATAGTACATGCGGTGGTTGTGGCCACTGAGAACAAGCTCGCTGTTGTCGTTTACAGAAACATATTTCTGCCTACTTTCACCACCGATTGGAATGATGGAAATCTCGTCACTTCCAATGATAACACTCTTCCTGTTGTCACGATTCTTGTTATCACGATCTCCGACAATTCGAAAAATGAACCGAGTGCGTCCCTGGGTGGTGGCCCAGATCTGATCGTCCTTGGCGAGCCAGTAAAGATTTGGGCTCGACTTTGAGCGGATGTAGAAGCTAAGGATTTATCAATTTAGCATCTTTTTTGATATCAGGGCATGATTGTAAAGCATACGAATTGCCGCTGACAACATCAGCTCGCTCAGGTTGGTGGAAAGCCACCGGGCTTTGCTGGTCTTGATTGCTTAAACCCGTGATAATTACCTTATCTGCCAATTCCGGAGCAAGATCCCAAGCGGACCCACTGCTGCTCCATGTGTAGAAATCGGGTGTTAGGCGCACAACGTTGTTCTTGTCCTTGGAGGATGCCACACGCCACCACTCATCAATGGTTCCAGCATCAGGCGCAGTGAGGATGTACCGCCAGTATCGCTTCTCTTCGGTTACCTATACGTTGGATTAGAACGTCGAGGGACTTTTATCAAGCAGAAAATACCGTTCTAAACACAACGTACGTATTTGAGATATGCATGGTGAGGCATTGTGGGCGTAGGTATGTCTTATTTGCACTTGAGCAAAGTGTTATACTTAGTGTTGTAGAGTAATTAAAGCTGAAGCTGATAGTGGGATGAGGTTAGAAGTCTGTATTTCGGCGTTTCAAAGCCAGACTTTTATACTTGTTAAAGGGTTAGCAAATAACTGTTCCTCTACTGCGTAAGAGTTGACATTGAGATCTCAAGTTGCTGTTGATTTTCCCTGCTTGAATACGATATTCTCAACTGAGGCCCGATCGCATACCTTTCTGAGACAATTCGTCATCATGTACTACCGCCTTGACGTAAAGTAATCTGAAAGCCTGGAGTTGGAATGTAAGCGTTAAACATGATTTGCTGAGAGTCTTTGCTGCTTGACACTGATAGACAAATCAGCCATCTTAAATTTGTTGTCCTATCAGGTATCTCAAGTAGAAAGTCATGTTGCGATATGTTGTAACGCATGTTCTGTAAGTCCATTCGTGATAATTAAACTGCAGCTTTCGCTGATCAGCCATGACCACAGTCAATTTATATAGATCAAAAGTTCGGAAGCCGGACTCCCGAAAGCCTGATCCACAAGGAGTGTTTCAAAGAGGGCTATGGGTATGCATCTGTAGCGTAGCTGAGAATGTGTCAGTACAATAAGGGAATGAGCTAACGGAAGTTAATCGTCAAGGAGAGTAGCGGGACGGCACGGGAAGATTGGCGTTTTCCATTTTTAGTTAAAGCGGTCTCAGACTGATTGACATTTCCAATATTCTCTTCAGTAACGATCGCTCGGTGGGGGGCGATGATCACCACAAGACGTAAGCTGAAAGAACTATGAGAGCGATTAGTGATTGTGATTATCGCAGTACACCAGTTGAGGCCTGCAAGGGATGTGACAGTGAATGCGGATCCTGCCTAAAAAGGATTCAATAGATGCCTCGATCGGCAAGAGACATCAGACCCTCAAAGTGGCTGGCTGATACAACTTTCAACCAGGCAAAGCAATGAACAGCAAGGTGAGACTGTCAAAATGTAAATCTCCCTTGTTCTAGTGTTATGTGCTGCGAGAATCAATTGAGTGATATCATCCAATCGGTCGTCTTTGTGCTGACAGAAGAATCTGTGCCATGGGAATAAAACTGACATCTCATATTCAGGGAGTCCAGATTTGAGACAGACGGCTGGGCTGAAGAAGCTAATCAGTTTACAGCGGCCGCTTTCCGGCGGCAACTGGTCACTGCCCTTCGGTGAAGAGGCCTCGGATCTTGATGTAAACATATACTCGGCTTAAGCACCGAGGAACAAGCACTTCAATCTACAGCATGGCAGCAAGTTTGATCAACAGTGAAGCGGCGGCTAAATTGAGATATTGCAATGACGAAGGAAAATTGGTGCTCTGAAGGTAAAAGGATTGTGTAAAAGGTCGTAAGTGAGTCGTGTGATAAACAAGAAGAATAAAGATATATACCTGCGAATGGGTATCTCATACGCAGCTCAGATAATCAGCCGTCTCTTCAATCCCTTTATCTCATTTACTACACTTCTCATTTGTTCCCAACTATGCATCAACGTTGGAAAACTTTCCTCACTCTGTCAGCTCTTGCATCGACGAGTGCGGCAAAGGATTTTCCATCCGATGCTCATGTCATCCTTCAGCAACCCGGCATACCTTCCATGCTTAACAAGAATGGTACCGGCCCGGGGCTTAACCTCCTAATCACTCTCCCGCAAAGGTCCATCAATTCGAGTGAGATTGTCCCTGCGCAAGATTCTGGTGGCAGCCATTGTTGCTATCCTATTGTGACTGTCAAAGACGGCACCGGCTGCGTTTTTCCTCAATCTTCAGTGTACACTGAGGGTACCTACCTTAAGGGCAACAACTGTGTCAGCAAGAAACCACCGAGTTGCCCAGACGAGCTGGTCTACAATGGCTGAAACTCCATCGGCCCTGGGCCTACCTGTCCTCCTGGAAGCTAGTGCAATGGCGAAGCCTGCGAATCTGAGGCTGGACCTGGATGTAGTTAAGGCTTCAGGTATGATGGCAGTGTTTGCATTTCCCTTACTAGACCGAGATGCCCTCCTGGATTCACTCTCAAGAACCGGCTTTGCACTTCAAGGGTCCTGCCCTGATGTTTCTCTCCTCTGGAATTTGATGACGGGAGCTGCGTTGGTTTTAAGCCCCCGTTTTGCCCTCCCAATACAAAGCTTTCGGACGGTAACTGCATTGGCAATTCCCGTCCGAATTGCCTTCTCAGGTACAATATTGAAAACAATGTTTATACTTGTAAGACTAAGCCGGACTGTCCTGTTGACTTATACTCTGATGGTTCTACTTGTGTATCGGAGAAGTGGGGTATTATATGATAGCTGAGAATAAGGGTGACTGTCCTCTACGAGCTTACTATGATAATAGGCGGTACTGGGTTGATATTCCCAAGGAGCCTGATTACCCCAGCCGAGGGAAGTTCAACGGCAAGGCCTGCATCATTCAATTTGTCCCGGAATGCCGATCTGGCACATACACCAATGACAAATGTCTTGTCTCTGAGGATCCTCGTTACCATGATGCTGCTGTCTTTGACGGCAAGCGGTGCGTCATTGGTAAGACCCAGGAATGTTATACTCTATATACGTGCCCCCCTGTTGGTGATGTTGGAGTGTCTTCCCCGCCTGCTCTAGCTACTCAGTAGATAATAGTATCTTATCTAATTATGCATTAGTTAATATTGAGAGTGCAGTTAATCTAAAAAGGTCTTACTTCGTCATTTTAAATAATATTAAAGCATCTGGTGTATTATTACTTACAATCTGCCCTAATTGGTTATCGACTTGCAAATTACTGTTCAGGAATGCCGTTAGCCCTTCTCGCCCAATAATTCCGGATTGCAGTCACTTAAGCCATTTGGTATTACTTCACGAGTTAACCATTCTTCTGATATGACTATCTCCATTGTCAACAAAGTGAAGAAATAAAACGGTTGCCAGCTATCAGCTTGACCTTGGAAGGAGCCACCAAGTCAAACCAAATTGACGTGTCTTGATTGTAAGTACCAGGGCCTCATGTCGTAATTTTACTTACACTTTGAATGATTTTGTCCGTTTATTTTGCAAGCCTTTTGCCTGTCTCTGCCCGCTCGCCTGATTCATTGTAGTCTGGCGTATGAATGCTTGTGATGGGCTACCCTAGACTTGGAGATTACCAGAATCCCGCCGTGGTTCCATCTGTTTGGCGAACCCCCCCGCCTGTAGCGTTGAGTGGGTTATATCCGTCATCAACCCCGATCTAGATGTGTACTTCTTCAAGATCCCTGCTAGAACTGTCCCAGTCGGACGCATGTCTGCCTCAGTGGATCATGAATATGCCGTTCAACCGGCCGGATTGTACAATGTGTGTTCAAATCGGATGGGTAACCTACTGCTGTGCACGGGGAATCCACAAGGTGGGTCATTAAATAGTAGGCACTCTAGTTGAGTATAAGTCGATTAGGCAAAGCCGGACAGCAAGGTTAGTGACATTAACGAAGTGGTTGTCAGTGCCTACCAGCTTTGCATCTTTATTCCGAGTCTCATGTCATTTACGCTAACTTATCGCAAAGCAGTTATTAGCCTAATACGAAACGCGGACTGGCTGCAGGCCTCCCCGGAGGAAATCAACCCAATACCCCATACGAAGATTGAAGAAATCCTCTACAAAAGGCCTCGAGAGAGGAATAAGAGATCCAGCAAGAAGAGACAAAGGCAGACGAAGAGGCAAAGGAAGAAGACCTGTGCTTAGGCCGAGAGGTTTCCCTGCATAGAATGATGGAGTCAGCATCAGGGTCTTGTTTAAATTTTAAATGATGAACGCGGCAGTATTTAGCGTCTCAGGGACGTACTTCATCAAGAACTGTCGCTCAAAGGGGCAGCTTGACCACTAAGTGTCGTAACGTCTCCCACATGTCGTGACGGCGGGGTTGGATTAGAAGCCATAGATGACAGGATCGCACAGAATACAACGAAGGGGTCACATCAAGATTTAATCTCAAGGTGAGTATCATAATAGAAAGAACCCTTCGCGATAAGGGTATATGAATAGTTGATCTACCACGGCAGAGTTCGCTGGAAATGTCTTAGACGACAAGTGAAGAGAAAGTATCGATGAAACATTCTCGTCGACGATAAACCCCACCAATTGAATCAATAAACGAATATCTTAAATTAAGATCTTTTCATTTCGCATCTTTTTCCCAGGCAGGACCTTGTCGGCGACGATCATTGAATGACTTTCACTTCATGCTGTGGAAAAGGCAGAGGGGATGATTGACGGACGGAAACGCGCAGCCGTGAGACATCCTAGTTTGAACATGGTTTAGCGTGAAGATCAGCCACATGGGCAAGATCTCAGGGACCATTCGTAATCTGCGTTATCGAAAGCTTAAGTAGGTTCTGACTCGACCGGATGTTGCCTTCGCTGCGCGTTGGTACCAGTTCACACACATATGCGAGTGGCGAGGTGGTATTTGTAATCTAATAGATGGAGTTATTAAGACGAAAGCAGAACGTAATTGAGTGGCGTCTGTGTCGAGACTTCTCTAGTGTAGGTACCTGATTCTGGAGCTAGGCTTGCATTGTACTAGCTCAAATCTGGTACTATAGGGCTAGGACGGTAATCCGGAGGTCCGTTCTGGATCTCACTCACAGAGGGTGGCTGCAACCTTACTACAGCCTAGCTAAACTCTATAGAGCCACGATTACTTGCGCGCGCAGTGCTCAAATACCCCTTGCAAGGGTTCTAGAAAGAGGTGACCCTTGGGGGGAAATGAGACATCAAACGCTGATAGGGCGAATTCGGGTGATTGACGTCCAAAGGGTTTATTACCCCGCTAGGTAATGTGGCCACTGATACTTTCACTTTGCTGTAGTTGAACCTTGTTCGTTACTAAGGACGTCCTTGAAAATATCCGGAAAGCCTCCGGAGTGCCGGTCTTGCCTCCCTCGTGCGAGGGCTTGTTCTTTTCTGGCTCTTTCTCTGTTTCAAGGCTGTAGTAGAGCCATGTGAAAGGTTGACCAGTCGACCTATATTTCTGTGGCTTCCCTGAGGCAGTCTCACTGGTTTTCGGTTCTGTTGCCTGTGACCAAAATATTTTCTTTCTTGTTTCCCCCAATCGTTTTGTTATCTCATATGTTTTAGCCAACGTTGAAATGCTGGCGTTTCTCGTTTTCGCCTTTTCCCTGCTGTTGGTTCCGTGCAATGGCGCCACAGATCAATCCTCCGACATCACCTCGATGCTTAATGTTCTTCCCGAATGCTCTGTATGTCAAGGTTCTTGAACAGGAATATTCATGGCAACAATTACTAATTAAGGTCATCTTTTAGGTCAAATGTTTGATTGAGGCCGTCGCCGCCTCGAATTGTTCGGCAACTGATGCGACTTGCATCTGCACGACAGCGTCGTTGCAATATGAAGCAACGACATGCATCCAGGGCGCGTGTACAGTCAGACAAGGCCTATGTATGTACAATGTCGCATTACCTCCACTTTTAACCATTCAATTTGGACATTTCTGACATGGGTCTTGTGGATAGTCACCAAGAACGCTACAACACGAGCCTGCGGGGCACCTATTCGCAATAAATCCTCCGAGTACATGGGACTCGCGATAGCTTTCAGCATCCCAGCAAACCTCATACTTATCCTACGAATCCTCTTCAAAGTTTACGAAAGGAATCCCTTCACGCCGGACGACTATATGGTCGTAGCGACGCTAATGTCTGGAGCTTCGAGCAGCGTGATCAACGTATTACTTGCGACAAAAGGGCTGGGTCGTGACGTATGGACCATCACTCCCGACGAAATCACTGCTTTTGCCAAATTGTTCTACGTTGAGCAACTCCTATACTTCTCGACACTTAATCTTCTCAAACTCTCAATGCTCTTCTTATACTTGCGTATATTCCCTTCTACAGCCTGTCCCAAGGCTAACAAGGTCATTGTTGGAACCATCATTTTTACAGCTATTCTGACCTGTTCATTCTTTGCTGTTGGCGTATTTCCCTGCAGCCCTATTGACTTTTTCTGGAAAGGCTGGGATAAGCAGCACGAGGGCCGTTGCCTTGACCTGCAGGCTGTGGCTTGGTCGTTTGCAACCATCGGTATTCTGCTCGACCTCTGGATGCTGGGAATTCCGATATCCCAGATAAGGAAGTTGAATATGTCTCCTCGCAAGAAGGCTGGTGTGGGTCTTATGTTCTTGGTTGGTCTGGTGTAAGTATTGCATTTTGAAACCACCCAGCGCATGTAGACTAATAACAACGTAGGATCACCGCTATCAGTCTCGTTCGTATCAAATTCGTCAGCAAATTCCATTCCGACTCCCAGAACCCGACATGGGACTATTACGAGATATCAAAATGGTCTACAGTTGAGATCACTATTGGAATCATTTGTGTTTGTTTACCATCGATGCGTCTGATGATCATAAGGCTATGCCATGCCAGTGGTTGGATATCTGTGAAAGAGCATACTACTCCTTCACGTCGGTCACGTCCATCATATCCCTCACGACAGCATGGAGGAAGTGCTATTACACAAGACAGGGACGATATAGAGATATTGTCTATCAAATCAAAGGGGAACGATGTAGAAACTATAACCACAAGGGAGGATGATGTAGAAAGTGCCAATACAGAAAGAGTTGATCTATAAGCTATATAATATATATATTTACTATTAGGCTAATTCACCATATTTGGTTGAAGGTTTATTTACTGATAAGTGTAACTAGCTCTGTTATGTTGCTGCAAAGGGCAATGTCAACACTAAGTGTTGATACCGATTGATCTTCTAGTTCATTAGTATAAACTGCAACCCTCTCCATATAACATTTACCTCAATTTGTTCAGTTACACGGTTAGTCTGTATGGAGTACTGGAACTTTGTAAGATATTAATGTCTTTAAAATGCTATTGTAACTCATGCCGATTAGTAGCTATCAAAATAACAAATTCCCTGCTAATTCTCTTCAAAATATGAGTGGAGAAATGTGACTTCGATAAGCATATCTTTTACACATATACATAGCAAACAGGACAGAGTTGGCACCTTACAGAACCCTATGGTTATCGTGGACAAGCTAGGATAATCTAGAGGAAGGCTGATGACGGCAGAAAATACCAACCCTCACTTGGCCTCTGGAAAATACTGTTCTGATGTTACGGTAGGCTTTTCTCGCTTTATTCAACGCAACATGCATGGAAACAGTAAGCCGAACCAGAGCCCCAACGAATGGCTGATGGTGACACCTGCCTATAAGCTTCCTGAGTCCAATTCGCTGTTTGAACTGTTGTTCGACTATAGAGACCATGACGCTGTGTCTCCAAATCCGGATGACGCAAGACACCTTTGGTCTGTACGCAAGGACCCGTCTTCAACTTATACGCCAGGATTTGAAGTCCGTCCACATCAACTCTGTCGGAGGGTATTAATATTTCACCATTTCCCCAATCAACTTGATGAAGCTTCTACCCTGGCATCTTCGCTCTCTTTGGACACGACGAGAACAAATTACTAGCTACATGGTAAAGGCGTATGTTATTAGCTACGGCCAAGAAAGACTAGTTCCGATGACCCTGACTCTGCCGCAGATTGAATTTTAATAGACTCGACTTTTCACAGGGGGTATACTTAGAAAGCTCCCTTCATGACCTTTTTCGGCGCCTTCATTCAATGATCTTGATCCTACAGCTATGGGTCGACTGCACTGGGTCGTTTTCATGGGCTATGGAACTTACGGCATCGTGGTTCAAGCAAATGGATCGTGGTATTGCAAACGAAACATTAGTACGAAAGATAATACAGCAAACAATCCTGTTCTGCCGACAGGTTTCTTTCAGACTTAGAAGTTATAGTTACACCACAGCAACCAATGCCTGTTCATCAGAGCTTCTCCATGCAGGGGTAAAGAAAACGTTAAGTAAAGCAGGATTATAGTAATAGAGGAATAAGGAATTGTTAAGAATTACTCACACTAAGAAGGAAAAGTGTAATAGGAAAGAGCACTTTCGTAGGAAAGAAGGTATTTAGAGGAGAAAGATATTATATAAACAATAAAAGGAAACTAAAAAATAGCTAGAAAAAGTAAAAGATACAAAGGGATAAATAATAAGCGGTACTATATAGTTTACTAGAGCTAGTCAGTCTAAAACTCTTTCCCTTATTAATCACTTTGAGGAGTTTCTAAAACTGGCTGGGAGATAAAAATAGCCCCACCTTTTCTTTCATCCGCTTTCTTGGCCTAAAATAATAGACTTCAGAATATATTGCAAGCCCTTTCCAAGTTCTAAGATAGCATCCGAAGGGATGTTGTTGGGACTTGTTAAACAATTTGCGTCTCTAGCGTTTGTTAGTTATGTAGTTTTACTGAATTTTGAGTGTTTCAAGTAGCTGTTTCATCCCGCCCATGGTCAGTCCTTCACCATCCATGAAACCAAGAACAAAACACTCCCCAACAACATTGAAACAGTCCTGGTGTTTCCGAAATATCATAGGAAGTGGACAGCTTGGTATAACATAGATAAGATCGTCAGTTCGGATATTGGATGAGGTCAGACCCATGTATCCATTATTGGTCATGAAGAAGTTCCTACCCCGTTGAGTTCGTGCCTCTGCAATTGCGTACGACTTTGCATTGTGCCGGCCTCGGTGAATGTCTGCCTCTGGTGCTGTGAATACTGAGCCAAAGTACAGATCAAGAAGCTCTTTTGTATTCGCCGACGTGTCTTCTTGCCCAATTAGTTTGAGAAATCCAAGAACATAGTCCGGCATTCCCTTTTCCTGCACTGTTTCAAATAGGACTTTGCCGTCATCGTATAAGTTGGAGGGAAGAAGCAGAAGGAAGGCCGCAACAAGGTTACCAACTTCTACTGACGAGAAATCAAGCCGTGGCATGCCTGGCGCCATACAATCTGCTAAAAGAGTACGAAAGAAAGCCTGCAGTCGTGGAATGCCAGTCGGGTAAGGAGAAGAGAGGCCGGGTGCCATGGCAGCTTTGAACCTGTGGACTTTTTCCTTGGCGAGAAATGGCTTAGCCACGATCTCTGTGATGATGTCCACCATGGCTCCGTTGACAAAAAGTGTACCTGGTTCGAAATGAAAGTTTGGTTGGACCGATGCTCCAGCTTTGTACCAGGTCGGATCGATTCTGAATGATTTCGTTCCAAAATACCAGTGGGGTACCCAGGATGGTAAAACAGAAAAATCAAGATTGCACGATATTCCTTCCTCTGGTGTGATGAGCACGCTTCTTGCATAAGAGAGAAGCTCAAGCGATTTTCCCTGATTCATGATCTTCTGAGTAAAGTTTTCGAAGACTTCTTCGGATGAGATCGTGTAAGAAGGCTTCCCAAAATTGCGAGCATCACTTGCCAACCCCAACACCGCATAGAAACGGTCTCTTGGGTCAGTGCTCTCTCTGGTTGAACAGCTTCGCAGAAGATGCAGCATGTTTGACTGGACTTGAGTACTCCAAGCACGATTGACCACCATCGTCGTCCAGTTCGTCATTTCCGCAACGATGAGAACTGGACCTGTATCTACAGGGCCAAGATACAGGGCGTTTTGTGGAGAAAGTAACGAGGCAAGCAACCTGTAGACGTTGGCGAGGTCCTCCCAATCAAGAGCGTCTTGGCCGCAAGACAAAGTAATGCTACGAGCCAGTATCACTTCTTGGTAAATCCATAGTCTTGTCCACCACACCCGCATGAAAATGTGGCGTATCGCCGTCCAAACTGCTAGCTCAAAGGCGTTGGGTATGTCATTCAAGCCTCGGCCGGGATTAACGTTGTGATCCCGGTAGGCTGACCAGACATCCGCGAGCTTTGAGAGCATATTCATAGCAATAGAACTGTCATTTTCTGATTCCCCAAGCCAAGCTACGACTCGATCTGCTTGCCGGTATATCTCCGCCATGAGGAGGACCTGCTCACAGCGCTCTGACTTGTCAGCCTGGTTGATACAGATACCGTCAATCCAGAAGACCTGTGCTTCAGTACGATGTCGAATATATCTTAAGGCGATGGCAAGGTTTTCTGTTATTTTGAGTTCGGCTCCATCTATCGACAGTTTGGAAGTACTCGTTGGATTGCCCCATACATAAGACAGGGCCTTGTATAGTCCAGCGGAGGAAAGAGGCATCGACGTCAAATCGCAGCATACAGGTCGGTCTCGGTCAATCGAAGGGTGAATGGTTAATAGCCTGACCTCTTTGGTGCTCTGATCTAATGGGCTGTAGATGTATGGCAGTGTTGGATTCATAGCAACTACTTGTTGAGCATGAGTATTGCAGTCCGAACAGCTAGTGGTGACTAGAATATTTGTTATTGAGGGGTCAAGAGCTGCGGAATTGTGACGCAGATAAAATAACACGTAAGGGTGAAAATGCGTAGACACGTGCAAGCCACAAACCTATTCATAAAGACTGATGGTACGGGCTTTTTTCTTTTATTGAATGATGTGCTTCCAAAGCATGGGGTCCTGGTTATCCTATTTATTTTTCATAAAGAAACTACACTTACTTGACTTTTGCATCAGATTTTACATTATCTGTTGATTATGTATTATTTCTCGGCCATTATTACCAAATCTGTCATTCTCGGCAGAGTATTACTGTTGTTCAAAAGCGACTAGACCTAGATAGGAACAATTTCCCTTAGTACACGTTCATAAACGGCGGCATACTTACGCTCAAGTTTTGCGCTCGCCTTTGGTAGCGGCACGTGTGATGGAAACACTTTTGTCTGATTCCACGCTAAAACTTTGTTTCTCCCTGGCGGTTGTCTGAAGCATATCGCTCATTTCGGCAGCAAAGCTCGCATCGCTTGGTATGTGCGCGATAGCGGCGTGCTTTGCTCGTTCGTGTGGCCCAGAACATCAATTGTTAACCTCTTGCTGTATGCAAATTCGTCAAGCTGTCTATTGCAAACTACCCGAAATATGCCGGCAATGATATCTTTGGCGCACCTGAGTACTTGACTCCTGATCAGCTGATGTTAGTGGTCTGAGGCAACGGGCAAGAAGGGCGAATATGTGCAGTTTCCAGAGAATGGTTTCAAGTCCCATATGCCCCCTCCTGCTGCACAGCTGATCTATGAGAATATACTGCTTATGTAGGATCCGGATTGTTTTGCCAAGGGCGAGCTGCTCCCACTTCTCAATACTGTTGAGGAGAAGTCTACGTCGTGGAAGGAATCTGCCAAAGCGAACTAAAATAGGTGTTCGACCGTCAGTTAATGATGTCAATTACAACAAGTCTTTTCTCTCCACGTGACACATTCTATCTCAACTATTTGAATTTTTCACTCAAGCAAAGGCACCAATCCTTAGTAATCCACTCGACATTGGCACTTTTGCTTTGTGAAAAACGAAGTATATCAATCCTCATTAGTTATTGTGTTATAGTTGTTCTATACAAGATCTTCGGGTATAGTCAAACGTTTGACCAACAAGATGTAAACGAGACTCTAGTTGTCCAGGTGTTGATCTACAGCGTTATGGCTTCGTCGTATATTAGAAGCGGGCGTTTTGCAATTTTATTACCTAGTTATCGCTTCTCAGTAATCACTACCCTCTAAAGTTTGCCCGCCGTAGGTTGGCTCTCGCGTTGATGATCAGGCCGATAATTATCGTCAATTCCAAACCCTGTGATACCAGGCCAGAACGATCCCAAGAGATACTCTTCAGCTGACGGGAGGTTTGGCTCATTATTACCCAACCAGAACTCCTCCCCGATACATTCCAGCTCACCATAATCAAAAATGCTGTTGAATCTATCCCGACCATCCCCCTGTTGCATTTCAAGTTGTTGTGATGTATTTAAAGAATCGACAGTAGCCTCTATGTCTCTTCGGGCGGTCATCGTCCGGCTTGTCGCATTTTGTCCCATTTCAGGACTATGTTGGTCTTGAGAGGAGTTGTCTCTGTCGCGTGGACACCAGAGTCTTTTAAGCATCACACTATACCGATGGCATACATGTGTTCCGACTAGTGGAGCTTCGCTCATGATGGAAATAAACTGCAACACCAGATGGGTCACTTCTTGCCTCTCAGAGCTAGACTGAAAGACTCCAAAACCTTGTGCTTTATGGAGGAACACAGCTGCGTACACCCCGTATCTACATGTTTGACATTATCAGCGCACTTGATGGACCTGATGTGGAATGGTCTGTATCGAACTTACAAATGGAAACGTGAAGGCAGGTAACACAATGCCCGCCGTGACTCAAGACGACTAAAAAGACCCAGGAGGCTTTTCGCCGCTTTTGTGGCTTCAAAAACATATCTACCATCTGGCAGCGACATAATGCCACGAGCGAATTGGTCAGGGTGCGGTTGTCTGTTTTCAGACTGCGAGGAAGAATAGGAAGTCGACATTCGTATGACGACCGCTTGAAAGGAGAAAGCATTGACATATAAACGTGTGTACTCGTAAGTCAACATGAGAGTGGTTTTTACATTGATTGGTGCTTGGATATCTTTCCACTTGGAATGCCACGTCGTGATGGAGCGGTCAAAATCATCCAGGTATATCGGGTAGTCGCCATTCTGTATCATGGTAAGCGTTTTGTCGGTGGATGGATATAAAATCTGATGAGCATTGTAGATGAGTTGAGTGAGCTCGAGGGTTGCTTCGAGAACCGACGCATAGCTCTGGTGGTTAACACCAGATGTAGATTTAAGGCTCGGAAAGTCCTTTTCGATGAAGTGCGATGACAGTGCAGGGCCACGCGACCAAAACGAATGGCCCAGGCGAACAGATATCTGTCTATCCACAAGATAAACAACTTGTAGGACAAGAATTAGAATTTATGCTTCTCGTATCACAGGATCATTTAGCCTTACAAATCCAAACCAGTCGCTTCCGCTCCTCTTGTTCCTTCGATTCGCCGTCATTAACGTTTCGGAAAGCAGCCGTGTCCAAACGAAGAAGATAGCCCAACCGTACAGCAAGGCCAATGAGAGACCAAGCCGTTCTATCCTCGCTGGATAGAGTCTTGTGAGTTTCCGTAGTGGCTCGGTTAGCCTGAATGTGTGGTAACCATTCTGATAACAGTATGAGGCCCTCGACAGTCCGAGGAGTCTGGGACCATGGATGTGCAAGGAGTACTTGGAGAAGGAGACCTTGGGTATGGTCCCAGCCATAGCGATGTATTAGTATATGATTCGGAGAGTCTCTTGAGGCAATAGTCAGAATAATGGTGAGAAGGAAAGAGTCAGACTTTTGGATTTTCTCCAAGGCCGATGAGCCTAGAAAGTAGTCTGGCACGATGGGACAATAGGGATGGTAGTTCTTGGCATATCTACTCCATGATCAGCCGCTTAACCCATGGATTAGAAGTTTGACGTCACTGACATTTGTAGGAGCTCAGGCAAGATACTCGGATGTAATAAGCCCCTCTGGATCAGTTCGTAGTTATCAAGAATAAAACTAGTTGACCGGTTATTGCGATTGGTGCTATAAGCAGGAGAGGTATACTGGGGGGCCAATCGTCCAGTAGCATCGGAGTATGGGATAGAATTGGAATGAGTTGAAACAGGGGAGTCATCCTGTGAATGGGCCAGAATCTGTAAAGCATCGGAAGGGTTCCTCAGTGCCATGCGTAGAGGCTCAGGTGGTTCGTCTGCTGCGTACTCTTCTTGCATCTCTGCATCTGAAGGATAGTCTGGTGCCTGTGGCGAGACTGTGATTGCATCAAAAGACTCACTACGTTGGGCAATAGCATTATGGAAACCAACAGCTGCTCTGCTCATGGACTGCCGCCCTCGACGCGACACAGCAAGGACACACTCGCTCCCCGAATGATGGCAGGCTACGCAGGGAGGCTTTTTGGGAACACCAACGCCGTCACTAAAAGTAATTAGAATTAGCGATACGGTACTGCACGAACGAGACAGTAAGTGGTTACAGGTCACATTTGGTCTTGCGCTGCCGGCATCGTAGGCAGGCCCGGTATGACCGTTTGCCTGTTCCGAGGGTCATGTTTATCTATGTTAATTTCTACTAATGTTTTGTCCGAAGACGGTCAATGACGGAGGGAGAGTTGGGGGAAGAGCGAGAGGGGAATTAAATGCCGATGGATTGTGGGTACTTATGGCGGCTCCGTCGGCACAAGTCGGCGACGGACGGCAACGGTCGGTAGTGGACGGTAACGATCGGTTCCTAAGCACACGGAGAACAATGACGCACAAGGAACCGCTCACTTATCGAGACATTCATTCAACTTGACTAAAACAGTCTAGGGCTGTAAGAGATAGTATACAGTAGGTATCTACTCCAATGGCTCCCACAATCCAACTGTACCCGTAACGTGAAAGATCTATTCAGGGAAGACCTTGACGAACATCGGTATGCTCATTCAATCCCCAAGCTTGGGTGCTATCGTCATGAACCGTTGCGCGTCTCATATCCCTCTTGTATTTGAAGGAAAAAGGCCCTCCAACTGCTCGGTGCATGGTGCAGGTGTTGTCCCAGATCACTAGGTCCCCCACGGTGCGCCACTCAACTTCAAGGCGGTATTTATCCTGCGTGGCATGGTCGAAGAGCTTGTCGAAAAACTCTTGTGACTCTTCCGCCGACAAACCTTCAATGTGGTGGATGTGCTTGGCGAGGTACAAGTTCATGCGGCCCGATCGCTCGTGTTTCTGGGCTAGACGATGACGACCCATGGGGTAATCGGCGGGTTCTATATCAGAAAAGTACTCTGGTGCAGCGATCTTTTTGGAGTGGAGGATGGAGTGGCAGGCAATGTAGTCTTTTGACAGCAGGTCTTGTTTGGTAGCTTCATCAAGGTCGTCCCATGCAGCTCGGGTGTCGCAGAACTCTGTACTTCCGCCAGTCCCCAGAGGTGGCAGTTCATGGGACAGGAGTAGGGAGTAACCTGCCCGTCGGGGGTTGAAACTCGAGTCGACGTGGAACAGGCTGTTTCCCCTATTGGCCTGTGCCCGAGGACTGCTAGGGTCAACGATAGAGCCATCGTGCTCTATGTTGCCGACATCGAACAGTTCGTCATAGGCCAGGCGTTGAACTCTCCCTGCTTTGTTATACGGCTTGACATCGTCCAGCTCTCCAAATCTGCGTGCTAGGCTAATATGGGTTGCATCATCCAGCTTGGTCTTGCGGATGACCACTACACCGTACTACAACATGATAATTAATAAACATTCTTCCTACTGCACCCGAGGATGCAGAAACTTACAGTTTTGACAAGCTCCTCAAGAAAGGCGTGGTCATTGTCAGAGGCACCTTCTGCGAAGTCAAGGCCCTCGATTTCAACGCCAAAACCAGGTTTCAGTTCGTTAACCTTGGTTTGAGTGATAGTTTGTATAGGAGACATGGTGAAAGCCTAGCAAACTCTAAGTGAACTTCGAGTAGATGAATGATAAGACAAAAGTACAGTAGACTTGTTGAAGACTGTTTCTTTAAGCGGCCACTGCAGCAGTCAAGATGATGATGGACGAGCAAGATATATAGGCTCCAACTCGGCGCAGTAAAAGCAATTGGAGGTCTTCCGACTTCCTGTGCTACAAGTTTGTGTCCTTCGGGATGGGAGATTACATTGATGTTGGTTACTGTGTCACCGATGGCGGGCGCACTGTAAGTTCCGAACCGAGAAACACCAACCGTCTACAGCCGGGGTTGTCTATGGGCCATCTTTCTGTCGCTCAAAGACAGCTTGGGCTCGGCTTCGCAAAGCTTATAAGGTCCTCAGTAAGAGCGGCTGTTGGTAAGAAGGCTGTTAGTAAAATCAGAGAAAGTTCTTATGGTACCGATACCTAGTAAAGGTTGGTGATGCACTTGCGCCTAAGCGACTCACTGCGTGATGCCAAGAATTTCGCATCAGCGTTGACTGGAGCTGCGGACCGGAGACTCAGAGGGGACGACAGGTGGATAAGTCATGGGTAGAGACCCAGCTGATGAAGGAGGAACGACTCTGACTAGTATTGGTATATACTAGTCTAGTTTCAACATCTATATTCTTGGGGATGTTACGTGAGATTGATCGATGTGTTGGCTGTTAGACAGAAATTCACCTAGTCTAACATTCACTAGACGAGCCTGTGCCCTCGATCCTGACCGTATAGAAGACTGGCCCAAAAATCGCCAGCGGCTCAACTAGTGACATTGGACTTTAACCATTATCTTTAATAACACTAAGTGAATTTAACATGCAACTAGATGAGCTTCATATTTGCAAACCGCTGCACCATGTCCCCGCGAAGCCTGATCTGTTTATTGTTCCAATTCGTCCCTACAGTATAGTAGTCACAGGTACCCAGTCTACAAACGAAATGCAAGCCACCAGGGTTTCTACTATTCTGACCCGTCACCTGAGCTTTACTAGATTGGCCGCAGTGACATAGTGGATTGTCGGGGAGATTGCCTCTTTCATCTGCGAAACCCAAGAACTTTATGCAGTTCATGCACTTGTCGTATGGACGACCTGCATTCCCGTTGCGGTTTGAATGTCGAGTTATTCTTCGTTCGCTGGGTCTGTTGCATATAAAACAGATTGGGGGGGATGCTGGCCCGGGAGCGAGAACCACATTTAGAGCATTGGGCGATGGAACAGTCTATACATGAGATTAGTAGACAGTTCAGAACAGTTACTTAGTATTTGCAAGGACTAGACCCGCGTACCATGATCGTAATGGACAGTTTCAGAAATGTTGGCTGTAATGGATTGAATGGCAAGTTCAGGTCTGGCTAAAACTTATGTATCACGCACAATGCAACGATTTATACCTGGCTGCTAGGTATATGACTAAGAGTCTTACATGACCTACTGTACTGGAAAATTCTGTCCTCTGGCTAGCATGGCTGTGTGAATATTAGACCTTCCAGAAATCAAGACGCAGCCAACATGCAGCTAGGACAACGGATTTGGTATCCGACATACACCAAATCTCGTCTCTATGTAACATTTGGCCAATAACACCAGGCCACGTAAGTCACCAAATTTCGGCCCCCAAGTATAGCCTGTTTCGCAATTATGATGACTGGCTATGCGGTTACAGTCGAATATGCGACAGGCCTCACCGGATGCGGGAGGCCGACCATGCTAGCCCCGCAAACAAAGGCAGAAGTAAGCGTTGGAAGTTCACTACTTACGTTCTAGGTTGACCCGATGGTCTGTCACTCAGATATACTCAGTTTCCATGTTCAATTCTTTCTTAGCGAGGATCGTATCCCTTCAAGATGGAAACTGACTCTTCAGAATGCGCCAACTGTGGAATACAGGCGACTATGCGTTGCGCTGGATGCGTGGGAGCACCTGACTATCACCCTGGCGATGCCCAGTCCATTGTTTATTGTGGTCGCAACTGCCAAACAAAGGACTGGCCCGACCACAAATCCCATTGCCATAACATGAAGCGACGAAAGAAACTATTGCGTGCAGCTACCATCCTTCAAGCAGCTTTGTTGACGTATCGGGATATCTTGTACGATATTCATCTCACAAAGATCGAAGAGAAAGACGGGGTCCTCTACTTATATCAAAAGCAGAGATCTGTTACCGCTCAAGTTAAGCGGGGACGCTTCCCTAATCATCTGACCACCAATGTTCAGCATAAAGAAGCGGCACTCACAATCAATCAGTGCACAACAGCTATGGCGTTACTTGGTCGCCTAACACGAAAGCTTCTTGCAGGTAAGCACTCAAGATGAGTAGTGTCGGAACGATTCTTACATTCAACAGGAGTTTGTTCGACTATAGAGATATTGGACATACGCATCGGAAAACCTCTACTTCAGCCGAAGCTGCTTCCCGGCCCTGACTTGAAAGAATGTCCGCACACATTGATCAAGGTTGGAATCCCATACACTATGGAGTCGTGGATCATCGACACAACAGGTTGTCAGTATGGATTCCGAGAGATTCTGGTTCCGTTCAACAAGTACATTGCAGAAAAACAATGCCAAATATTAGGCGATCCTACTGCATACCATTGGACCGAAACGAAAGACTTGGATTATTTCTCGACCCTCTCTATCATGAACAAATCACGAGCACAAAAGCAAGACCGAGAGCTGGAACGGAAGGCACGTGTACACTTTGCGAACTTTGTCGACAAACATGTGGGCACGGATGTGTTAGATGGGTTTACTTTGAGTTCAACGACAAGCTTGCGAGTTTTGGGAATATGTTGAAAATGCATATGTTGAGCTGTAGTGTGTGAAGTAGACTTTTTAGGTGAAAGGGTACACAAACACAAACACAAAGAACAAATATTCACACATATTAACGAGATATTGTCCTCGCTCATCCTTCTACCCTACAGCATGTATTGAGTCTAACGTCTAGTACTGCCTTCTCTTGACCCACACTTGGGTGATGTTAGACTGGTATTACCCCCTTGTCGCAGTGTTACCAGGAGGGCGACAGCAGCGAGGACGAGATGGATATTGCATAGATTAAAAGACCACAAGAATAGCGGCTCCGATTCCTTCAAAGCTAAGGGTAAGGCTGTTGTTAGTTTGGAGCCCAGAGAGGAAGACTCCAAGGTCAAGGTGGGTCATGGATACTGTGAAGGCTTCAAGTTCAGTTAGCCTTTTCAAATGACACACTTCTCCCACATTTCAGGTCTAATTACGTCAGTTGCATACAACTGTGTTGATTGGCGTCGAGGTTGATACTTTTATAACCGATCAAACAGTTGAGCAGCCGCCAAAACTCTTCATGATCTCCTCACCGAGCCCGAAGCTACCGAAATCAGAAAACAGAGCACTATCGTCGATAGTGTGGGCAAAAGTAGAGGAACTACAGGATATAGGAAGTACTATTACAGCACGGCCTATGCTAGGAAGAAGTCTCAATACCCATCCATAGCGATGATAACCGATCAGCTTGCTGTAACCGGTCCTACACTCGAGGTAAGCGGGAATAATTCTAATTGAGCTCATCCAATCCCTACTATCAGTTATGCCATACAGATAAGGAACACAGGTAAAAGAGGATCCGGCATGATAAACGTCAGAGGACAACACCGCACGACCATCTGTTCTTGCTTCTCATGCTTGCCAACGTTGGTTAATACCGTTACCGTGGACGATGGAAGCACTTGGCTCAGGGACATGTCCCTTCTAAACTTGGCCCGCCATTCCTCTCCCGTGGTTCATCGGTCACTCAGTTGCTTCTTTTCGAATTCTTCGGCTCTGGGGTCGGAGCCTGCGCCAAGATCTTGCAGTCAACCCGACAGAAGGGTGTAGACAAGACAGAAGGGTCTCTTATGACATGTGGAAAATCTCAAGTCAAGTTGGTTCGAAGTGAAAAGGAGGAGAAGGTTTGATTGTGTGGAACTATAGCCAATTTACACCATGATCAGTTGCTTACAATAGTCGTGATGACATCACCATCGACGACGGCAACATATCCTCAACACCCTGCCAGGTATGCATCACGCATTGGCGATATTTGTTAGTTCTTTTCTTTTTCTGCCAGGACGACTGGACTGGCGCTAAGCTATAGATGATATCCTATTTTGACTGCCTGTAAGAAACAACGATTGGGTTGAATACTATCATGTAGCTACTGTTCTTATCAAAGCCTCCTACATACCTTATCTTCTCCAGTTTATGTTAAGGCGTTCAGTGGAAATAACACAAAGTCAAATTAGGCAAGCCCGAAAGCTATAGCACCATCGGCAAACTGAAGCCTCCTCCTATTTCAAGTACCTGGTCTTGGACCAATTGAATGGAGTCGGCATGCCGAGCTTGATTACTATTTTCAGTCAATCTGGATTAAACTAACCTCCCAAACTCGACGTGTATCCAACAATGTAACAAAGTACCCAGCATTCTAGGCCCTTCAGACTTCTCGAAGCTTGCAATAATGGCATGACGGAAAACGGGGCTCGTAGGAAAATCCGCAGTAAGGGGCTTCGTGTTTTGGAATGCTCACATGTAAACCGAAGAAACTACTTGACACAGAGTTCAAGCGTGTGACTTGGCACAACGTAGCATCTTCTCAAAGTGAGTTTGGCACCAGCCTGGCAAAACCACGGCCCTTTTGGCATTGGATGACATAGAAAGAATTGAACGGCATTTCAGAAATTGAGGAAGCCGAAGGAGAGGTGACAGAAAGCCCAAAAGGCCCAGGCTAACAAGACTAAAGAAACTAGTTGCCGCACAATTCGCCACATAAGTTTATTTAATATCTCCAAGCCCTCGCCAGTCCAACCTCAGTCCGTATTGAGCAGTAATGAGAATATTTGTGCTGTCAGATTATGGAGTTAAGCGAAGGTCTCATTGGGACGGACGTCCCTCTGTCTCAACCAGATAAGATGTCAACGGAAGAGGATGAAAAGCAGTCATCCAACAAGAAACGCAAGAGAGCCAGCAGGGCATGTCTGGCCTGTCGCCGACGTAAAGTTCGTTGCGATGTCTCTAGAAAGGGCAGCCCTTGCACGAACTGCCACCTTGATGAAACCGCTTGCGAAGTGGGAGAAATGAAGTCAAAATTGTCAGTAACAACAAAACCTCTGCACCTTTTCTTATGTTGACATGTTTGCAGTTCCAAAGTTGACGACTCTCCGCAAAACGAGTCTCAGGCACCAGTACCCATTGAAGAGAGCATATCTAACGAAGACAAAGTCGAAGCGGTATTTGGATCCGCATCGACCAAAAACATTGATCCCATTCCGAGCGAAAATCCTGCTCCTAACCCGGAAATGGCGGGGGCGATCAAATTCGCTACTCCTGCTAACGACCTTTCGGGGCCCGACTACCATTCCGATTCTTCGTGTACTGGTTTTCATCATCGGCGGCCGGTCAATGCAAAAATGATGTTACCACCAGAAATAGTCTACTGTCGATACCCATTCCTCACAATCACAAATATCCACCAGATACCTCAACAAGACGTCAGATTTCTCGAACTTGAGGGCTGTCTCGGGGTTGTAACGCGCCCTTTGCTGGATGAATTTGTACAGCAATACTTTCTGCATGTCCATCCAATTTTACCAGTGATTAATGAAGGAGACTTCTGGGACCTCTACGAGTATGATAGTCATAAACCACTCAAACACACTATCCCTTTACTTCTTTTCCAGGCAATGCTATTTGCAGCGTCCCCGTTTGTCTCCGACTCTACCGTTAGTGCTCTTGGCTATACCAATCCTCGATCACTGCGGAGTACGCTACTCCGCCGCGCCAAACTGCTCTATGACCTCGAAAGCGAGTCCTCGCCTCTTATTATAGCTCAAGCTTGCATACTTCTCTCCATGGCATCGCTATCATCCACGGGAAAACCAAATACGATATGGCTGAACCTAGCGATCGAAAATGCAAGGCTTGCTGAGGCGCATCTTTATGCTAGCCGCCCCCTGGGCTCGTTCTGTAATGAAATCAGTATTCTTAAGAGGCTCTGGTGGTGTTGCATTATACGCGATCGCTCTATGGGGCTATTACTTAAACGACCCATACAAATCACCAAGGAGCAGTTTGACAGCGATGCAGATCCTCTCGAGGCAAATGACCTAAGAGACGAGCTTCAACGATCGAAAGTCTATAGCCCTTCGACCAAGTGGAAGCTCGCCGTGATTCTATCTCAGTCAGTTCAGCTATGTATCAGGCTCACTGACGTCTTGGTCGTCCTTTGCCCGCCCAATGGCAAGTATTGGCCAACGCAACAAGGTCTTGCCGGCCTTGCTCCGCTTTACGAGTGTAAATTAGCTTTGAGAGATTGGGAATCACGGACTTCCGACAAGCTATCTGACTTGCAAAGCAAGCAAGATTCAAGAACGTCTCCAATGGCTGATCACGCCAAAGGACAGGATTCAGTTGCTCTATACAGGAACCTCATGTACATGTACTACCACACCACCCGAATCAGCCTCTGCCATCACGAAATGCTACACCAAGAAGGCGCACATTTGAGTTTTCGGCAGGCAGAAGGCCTCCCAAATACGTCAGAGACGCAATTCGAACTACAACGCGCCGTGACAGACATTACCGAATGTCATAACGAACTGCTTCTACTAGGTCTTACCCAGTGGATCCCTTCTACGGCCATAGGCTTCAGCGCTTTGCCGCTTATGCTTAACATTCTCAACACTCAGTTAGCACCCCATGCGATACAAGGCATCCAGCAGTCCTCGACAATAGTACAACATCGGCTCAATGTCCTTGTTCAGTTTATGAAGACACACTGGGCTCGGTATGACGGCGTTGGCTGGATCAGCGAGATTATTCGACACATCATTAGCCTCGCCCAGTTAAACGGATTGGAGTCGCAAAGGAAAGAGAACTTCAACTGGATGGATATATTAACATGCCAGCCTTTACCATACCTTCGCCTGGTCTCAGTGCTAGACTTAAGTCTTAACAAAGGACGAATGGCCCGGGACTCTGACCTCCCCGCTAAGCTACAAGGGATGTTCTCTGTCACACTTGACCCTCCGAACGAGCTGGTTGAGAGCCATGCCAATAGCCACGCAGATCGCCTATCCTTTTATCGACAGTCAAGTCAACCTCCACCTTTCGAGAATGTGGCCCTGGACCAGACGCAGCTGCACCTGTTTGGGCTTGATGATTGCCTCATAAACATTCTGGAGAACAGAATTTTCTTCCACCAGTTCACAAACCCTGACAATTTCGAAGAGAATGAAGCGGATGCTGAACATTTACTGACGCAGCCTGTTACGGACTTTTCTCGCGAAAATCACGTTCCACCCAGCGACTTGGCGGACGCTGAGACTCCGACAGCCGATGAGGGAAAGAGCATCGCGCTTGTCAACTCAGATCAACTGGTCGTCTCGGGACTGGATCCTAAACACGTAATTAATGGGAGGCTAGTCGACCACATGCTTGAGGAAGGCTTGAGTGAAGGTACACAAGGGCCTAAACCATGATGAAGATTGATAGAGGTCACCATGAATATGAGTAAAGGAAAGGAATAGTTTTTAGGAAACAAAGCCAGAGACAAGGGAGGGAGTGTCAGATCCAGTAATTATAATGGCGAGGTTTTCACTGCAGTTTCTACTATTGTATTATAATGCTTGGTTTAAACTGATTTGCGATGGCGTAAGCGATGAGAGCAGTATCACTATTGTTCCTGGCATTGTGATCGGTTTCTCAATCGTTATAGCACCAAAACGTACAGAGCGTAACTTATTAGTAGAGCTATCGGTAGCGGACAGGCGTATGAGGCTAGTAAACGTGGCGGTCAAGAGCATCTACTTAACGCTGAGCCGACACTGTGACCAAGTTGACCTTGTCTGTTACCCCGATGACAATTGTTCGTAAGTCCGATGCCGTAGCTTCTGACACAGAATCTTACTAGGTAATAAGATTATTTCATGGGTAGTTCAGTAGTCTTTAGTAGTCTACTTATCAAACTGCTTTGTACCCAGTGGTTCTCTTCTAACGCTTGCTTGGTCAACAGACTGTTGTCTTTTCGTTATGCATAGCCTGTACTCCACTAGGAGGCACTATGGTCGGCCGCAAAGTTGGGGCTACGGCAGGTGTGAAGCCTGTAGTGCTTCGGCTTCTGGCGAAACGCGTGTCATTGTGCGCATTGTTAATACACACGCAAGAATGGTATTCGGTATGCCGAACGTACAAGATAGCGGGGTAAGCCCAGGGTGTTATCTAGCGAGTATGCGGTGTCCAGTCGGTAATCCCAAGGCCCAGGACAACGGCATCCCGAAAGTACAAAGCCGATTTCTAATAGACATAGTCTGTCTCGAATACAGTACTTAGATTGCTGGAAAGTACAATCAATTCCGGTCCAAATTGACATGTCAATGTCTTGACCGAGCATCTTGAGCACTGCCACATATAAATTACAGTACTGTAGTCCTCGACACGAGACAAATGGACCCCTTCCATTATGAGGCTAATCCTGGCCGAGTGACCTTCGGCCGGGGGACAATAAAGAGCCTTCCAGACGAGCTAAAGCGTTTAGGGGTTAAGGCTCCGATGATACTATCAACACGACAGCAAGTCCATAGCGCCGAAAGTCTAAAGGATATTCTTGAAGGCCAGATTGCAGGAATATTCTCGGATGCGGTGATGCACACGCCAACATCAGTTACCGACCTGGCTGTTGCCGAGGTTCGGGAGAAAGAGGCTGACTCACTCGTGTCGATCGGAGGTGGTAGCACTGTCGGGCTTGGCAAGGCAGTAAGCATTCGGACCGGTCTTCCACACGTTTGCATCCCGACTACATACGCCGGAAGTGAGATGACGCCTCTACTCGGGGAGACGTTCGACGGCACAAAGGCGACACGGAGGGATCCAAAAATCCTGCCAGGGACAGTCATCTATGACGTGGACCTGACCATGACTCTCCCTGTTGGATTGAGTATGGTCAGCGGCGTCAATGCCATTGCCCACGCCAGTACGTAAATACTCAAGTCAATTCAGGCTTTGCGAAGCCGTGGAAAATGTTGGTAGTGACTGGGCTAGCTGACCTCGTTAAACTTTTCATACAGTTGAAGCTTTGTACTCGAAGACAAGAAATCCTATCTCTAACTTGATTGCCATCGAAGGCGTACGAGCACTGGCGTTATCACTGCCTGGTATCGCCAAGAACGAGGATGACGGCCCAGCGCGGGAGTTGGCTATGTACGGAGCTTGGCTGTGCGGCATGTGCCTTGGTAGCCAGACCATGTCACTTCATCATAACTTGTGTCATGTTCTAGGCGGATCATTTGGTTTGCCCCATGCCGAAACGCACACCGCCGTATTACCGCATGCCGTCTCTTACAACGCCCCCATGGTCAAGGATGCCATTGAGAAGTTGGCAGAAGTACTTCCTGACAGTCAGGGTGACGCTGTACGAGGTCTTAATAAGTTGCTTTCGCAGCTCGGGGTCAAACGCGC
Source organism: Fusarium armeniacum (assembly GCA_013618295.1). NCBI lineage: Eukaryota > Fungi > Ascomycota > Sordariomycetes > Hypocreales > Nectriaceae > Fusarium > Fusarium armeniacum. The sequence continues at coordinate 185,996 of JABFER010000071.1, forward strand.
GCTCAAAGAATTTGGCATGAAAGAGGAAGACATTGGAAGGGCAACTGAAATCACCTTGGGCAGACCCTATGCTAATCCAAGGAAACTTGAGAAAAGCTTGGTCTATGAGTTGATCCGTAGAGCATGGGCCGGTGAGCCGGCTCGAGCGGACCTATGAGGTGCGATGCGTTTGAACTGCTAAATCTAACGCAAAATTATAAGAATGTTTGGGACTGAGGAAAACTACAGTGTTAATGTGATTCTGTCTAACTACTACCTAACTATTAGATTTCATGTCCTCAAAAGCGCTGTAAGGCTTGATCAGCAACTTTAATGCTACTGCCACTGATCACATAATAATCTTAGACCGATCTTATGCCCCGTGCTGAAGTCTCACCATTACAGTAATATTAATCTTTCTTTCAATATTCTACTATTCTTTTTCATGTCTCTGAGATAGTTGAACAATGCTTCTAGGTTTCAATAACAGTCTTTGATGTCCTACACTAGCATTAAAAACGACACATAGTCTTGGGCTGAAGTTCTTGAAATTAACTATATTTAATTATTTCTTGAGGTACATCGTTATTCTTACTACCTATATTCAAGCTGACCAAGAAGCCTATTTTCCCCAACATCAGAACAGTTAGTCAGTCTCTTACAAATTATAGGATTCTGTGCCAGCTATAAAGCAGCGGTGTTCACACTCACGACTAACAAAGTTGTAACCTGAGACAGTAGCGGTCAACTCTACAATTTCACGGTTCGAAAAACCGCAGACAGAACGAAGTTTATCAAAGGTATCATCTGTAGGGTTGATGTTTTTCGTTATCTCGTCCGCAAATTTCAAGACGGTCCACTCGACTTCGTCCAATTCTCCAGAGTCCAATGGATTCGGGTCGGCTACCGTATGCAACTTGTTTGGATTCTGCCTAAATGGTTCCGTATCTTGAAGCAGTGGTGCATGCCATCCCCACTCGTACCACGCCTTATTAAGGACTGCTGTGCGGACGATTGCGATCTCTCGAAGGTGGTCGGGTAGGCTTGACTTGTCTCGGATGGCAGAGAATAGAGCATCCCACCCTGAAAGGGGCTTCTATCAGCGGTCATTCATATGGCAAATGGCCAGGAAAGGTTCGCGTTCTGGCTTGTCAATATCTCAAACTCACCGTTGGCTATTTCCGGTGCATGCAAGAGAACTAGGTCTAGGGGCAGTAGCCCATGCTCTCCTCGCCTGGCAACAATGCGCTGAACTATCTCTTCCTCGGCCTTTGTGAAGCCAGTTGGAGGGTTGGATAAGCAGGGGACTCTCATATCGTTTCGATTGATGATTGCCACTCAATACAGCCGACGTCATTGAATTAAGAGTGCACAACAATACTAGGCCCCATATATGCAATGAGATGTAGTAAATTAAACAAAGAATGAGGATGTATGGAATATTACCGCACGCGATGTAAGGCAAATTGCCAAGTCATATTAAAATCTGAATCCTTTGAGGCAACAAGCAGGTGCTTGCTTTCATTTCCCGTAACTCGGGCCGATGCGGTGAGTGGGCTCCCCGAGGGATCGGTAAGTGGGTAAGGGTCTCCAAATGGTCGATGGAAACCTTCCGCCAAGACGGCACGAAGATACATAGGTAGGTACTTAGGTAAACTCAGATCTCGGATGAGCCTTAACCTTTATGTTCATGACTGCCCTTCTCTCCCAGAAGTCCTGGAATTTTAATCATTATTCATTTTAGTTGCAAATTATTCACCCACGAGAGAGTTAAGGCACGTCTCACACACTCCTCACAACAACGAAAGGGCAATGGCACCAGATGAGACTCCTGGAACCGGTGGGGTGGACTTGGGCGAAGGGAGCATTACCCAGGCGGTCATTGATATCAATGCTAGCAATCCTGATGCCAGATTCAAGTTTGTAATGGAGCGATTGGTTATGCACCTGCACGAGTTTGCTCGCGAAACCCGCCTAAGCACAAGCGAGTGGATGGCGGCAATCCAGTTTTTGACAGCCACGGGACAAAAGTGTACTGAATTAAGACAGGAGTTTGTTCTGTTGTCGGATGTTCTAGGTCTCAGCCTACTTGTTGATGTTATGGATCACCCGAAGCCGCCTGGGACCACAGTTGGCTCGCTGCTTGGACCCTTCCACACGGATGATGCGGAAAAGGTCGCCCATGGCACTAAAATCAGCAACGACGCTAGGGGTGAGCCACTTCTCGTCGTTGGTTCAGTTAAGAATTTACAGGGCAAGCCTATTCCCGGTGTGATTATCGATGTATGGGAGACGGACTCCACTGGGCATTATGACACCCAGTATGAAGACCGAACTGGTCCGGCGGGTCGTGCGCTACTTGAAACGGATGTCAATGGCGTATTCTGGTTCGTCGGTATCGTGCCTGTCCCTTATCCTATTCCCGGTGACGGCCCCGTTGGGGGGCTTCTCAAGTTGCTCAACCGGCACAACATGAGGCCAGGACATGTGCATTTCAAGTTTGAGAAGGACGGCTATGACCCGTTAATCACGTAAGTGCCCAGACCAAGCACCTTGCAACTCTTTCTACTTTCATGTCCAAACCAAGCTGACTCATTTGCACCTAAAGCGCTCTCTACCTCCGGGGTGATCCTTACGAGACTTCAGACGCAGTATTCGGTGTCAAGGCGCCGTTGGTGGTTGGTCTAGATCAAGTCGATGACACAACAGCAATCAAGTACAATGTTTCAAAGGACACCAAACTTCTGACATACGATTTTGTCCTCGCGACGGCTCAAGAAACCAGCAAGCTGCGCGACAAAAAGAGCGAGGAGGCCATGGAGAAGTTAGGAAAGTCTGTCAAATACGTTTAAAGGCTACTCATCAGTTTTGCAGACCAGTAAAACTACCTAAAAGTGAAGATATATACACCAAGGCTAGGCATTATCAGTCAGTTGGAGGTATGCTGTTGGTACTATATGAGATCAAGATTTATGTAGAAGCGATAAGTGTTACTTTGAAATCTTGTGATTAATTGGGATTTTGAATTCAAGAGCAGTGGAACTGTTAGCAAACGCACTAACGTCTTACTAGAGCATTTATGTGTTACATGTCTGTTTTTAACTTAGGTATTTATAGCCTTGCCTCTTCAGTAATACCAGTAAATTGCGGCAAAAGGTTCCCTAAAGAAAGAATAGAAAGATGTCAAAAGTCGCCCAGGTAAGTATATCAGTATGACTGTAAATCTTTGAAACTGATTGGTCTCTTATGGACGTTAACTTAACTACATACTATAATCTTTCCAAGCTACGTAAGATGAGTGAAGCATGTTGTAAAATAGGTATGTGCCTTCCTGTTATCTCATATAAGAAGCACTCACTTAGCATATCGACCAAAGGTAGTTTGGAGTCCGTTCCCTCCAAATTCGTAGCGTCCACCGGGACCAGCTCAGAAACGGCGTCACTCAACTCCTTTGTTGTAGACAGCCTCGCCAGATATGGTACACCGTTATTGTGGGTAATCCATCGCTGGGACTCAAGCGACTCGGGTCCATCCAGCAGAATCTGGGGCCGGTTACTAGTTTGTCCATTGCTACCAGCCATGTCTAATCGGTTCTTTCTAGTAGCAGTCCAGTACGTCCAGAGGCATAACACAGCATGATAAACACCAAATAAATGAAAGTCGGACCGGTCTTTTGGCGAGATCATTCTGCAAGCTCTGATGAGCTGACCCGCATGCCAAATTGCTGACCTGCTGGACCGACTCTGTCGCCATTCCTGAAGCTTAGAGAAAACATCAGTAGTGGAATCTTGTTTCCCGTATGTCAAAAGACTGTCGCTGAGATGTCTAGGAGTGGCTGAGTAAAGGATATTGAACTCGACCATGAAAGCAAGAACAGCTGGACTGGTGATACCTTGATCTCTTTCAATCACATTCCGCAACTCATTAAACTGAAAAACCAGATGTGAGTCGCCAGGTGATTGAGTTAAATCGGTAAAAGACCAGCCAGAGTCGCGTTTCATGTGGAGAATTACGCCTCGGCGACGATCTTCGACAAGCATTGAAAGAAAAGAGTAAATCGTCAATAACTTCGACAGTTTGGATGACTGTGAGGATGGTAAGATGCCGATTGATGGTATTTCAGAAAGGCAGTCGACAATAGTCATTCTTGGCTCTGCGAAGCATGGCCGATGATCTTGGTAAAGGGACAGCCATTCAACCGCTGACTTGGCATACCAAAAACGACAATCTTCCGGCAGGGGTGTCGAGACCTCGAAAGGTGATATTTGTGCTGGTATGTTTTTTAGGACAGATCGCTGTGTGCATTGTAGAAGCTGTCGAAAAATTGTTCTAGAATCATTCATGAGATTATGCCATACACAGATTATAAGTCAGGCTTTACCGCTTCAAGGACTCCTGTTGTGCCCATCTGGTCCATATGTCGTCTAACTCGCTCCGAGGTGCCTCCAGCATGAGACTAGGACTAATATAGCTGTGTTGAATGAACCGACCAGCGTTCCGCAACATCTGTTGACTATTAGTTTTGGAAGGATCTGAGTTGACCACCAGGGCTTGGTTACTGATGTTGTAAGCTCCGACAAAAAGTCAGAAATTTCGGATAGTCGTTTATCGCCACTCCAAAGGCCCGTTTCAGAGAGAATCATGAGCGACTGAACGTGTGAAAGGTCGCGCGTCAAGATATTTTCCTGTTCAGCCTGGCGTCAAATTAGCTTGCTCGTTCTAAGTCGTCGACGACAACCTGCTGATTGGCATTCTGTGACTAACCAATGCTGCAAGGTAAAGGCGTAGCATGTCAAACAACCCTAGCCCAAATTTACGGGCGGAAGGGTTTGATGATAATGCAGCGCCAGCCGTGATGCATGCTATAAGAAGAGATAAACTGCAAGTGAGGGGATCAAATGTCGGAATGTGGATGAAAGCCGAATCGCTGGTTTCCTGACTGGTTAGAAATATCTTTAGGAATTTATCTAGTATCTCGGCTGATGGGAACATTCGAACTGCCAAGAGCGACTGAGCCGCCGTCTGAGTCCCGCCTATCATGGCCACTATGATCTCGTCTCTCCTTGCCGACGACAAGTATCCGCGGATTACAGAGGGATTTAAATGGCCCAACCCTCCCCCTAGTCGAACCTGTTCATCAAGCGGAACATAAAGCGAGGCTCTCGCTGCGGCTAGGTAGTCCTCGCGAGCGGGCTTCCAGCTTCCCAAAGTGGTCTTGTAGGCTGTGACGACCTCCTCAAAGCCGGCTTTATCTTGAGGTTGCAAGGTTCTGGAGCTTGTATTGGATACATTCGTCGAATTCTCTACCAAGGTATCCTCAGCGTATCCGTATAAATCCAAAAACGGGAGCGGAAGAAGAAATGATGTGTCAAATTCGGCATGGAATGAGGCATTCTTGAGCCACTCCGTAGGGTCAGTAAGGGGAATGTCAGCAACATCGTTGATGGTCTGAATGTCAATGAACGGCTATAATCTCTCAGCATATCGACCAGTTTGTTGGGAAAGTTGTTTGGCCCACCTGTGGATGACCTGAACGACCTAGTGACACCGGCGAATTGGGAAAAGCGAAAGTAGCATTAATTGAATCTTCGCTATTCTCGCCTCTAGCCACGGGGCTTATCGGGGCTACCAAGGACGGCGGCGCTTCAGCAAACTCTTGCATGGTCGATGCCAAAATGTGAGAGTCGTCCTTGTCGACTGAGGCCCTCGCGCTTGAATCACTCGGGGCACGTGGTTGCTCTACGACGACTGCCCGATGACCTTGTCCAATCGAAGCTGGGCGAACGCAGGGATTACCACGCTTCAAACAGCGCCGGCATATTTCAAGGTCATCACATCGAACCTTGGAAGCAGCACAGGAACTACATGCTTGAGAAGCCCTGGGTGGCCTGCTGGACGGACCTCTCTTCCTCAACGATTGGCTTTCATCTGAAGGGTCACATGGTACTTGGCGCTTCATTCTGTTCCTAGATGTAAATCAGAGTTGGAAAGAATGGCAGGACAGCAGCATTTGCAGCGTTCAGAATCTCGGTACCTGTGGCCATGATCGGTTTGGGAGGCAGGGCTCGATGATGACGAGGCAGGGCTATGCTGGGTTCCTGATACATTGAGAAATTAGAACCTATACCTTCAAGGCGGCGTCTATATCTAGATGCAGGCAGTCTGGTGATATCACTAGGTCCTCTTACCAAGCCGGATGCGCAATGAAGAGGCACCAACGTCTGGGCTCGCTGTCATTGAGGAAGTAATTACAGGTACGTAGCAAATAGACTATATTACAGTTATAAGCAGAAGCAGAGTTGATACGAAAGTTGCCGTAGTTCGAGGCGTCAGATGCGGTCGTTGAACAGATTTGTGATTGTAGCAGTATCAAAGAAGCCAATTGTTTGGGGGAAAGATCAAAATGACGAAGAGCGACTTCGCAGCGAAATACAACCCCGAACTAGCCCATGACTAACCGGATCGACATGGCAATCTGTGGGTTCCCCGCACTTTTGCGACGCCACTTCGGCATAAACTATGGGGTTCCCAAACAAGGAAACGTCCAAGTCTCACTCATTGTGGCACTTTCACAGGGATATGCAGGTTATGGATTCTCGTCTTTTAACTTTTCTCCTATTTTGCAAGCGTCTTGGCACGGGCGCTAAAATTCCATCAGTGCGTGAGCTACGAAACGCTGAGCCAGTTCCATTAATGCGTCGAAAAACAAACCAGCGATCGAGGAAATTGTGAGCTGAAAGGCTCGGAGCGCTGTTGGTGAAGATGAAGCGGTCAGAAAGCCTGTTGACACAGAGAGCAAAGGAGAATGAGGTAAACAAAAGTCAATACATTAGTTGTCACTTGCAGTCAAATTCGTTGAACCAGCGACATGTATTTTTTTGTTTGTTTTTTTCTGCAGAGTATCGCCGGTGTTTTCTAGCATATTATAAAGGCTTTGCAAGTACGACTCACATAAGTTCAATTCTGCTAGTTTTTGATCTAGAAGCTGAGCACTCAGCAGCTGACTTACCCTAAATCTATTCTAAGGTAACCCGTGCCACGTTTACATCAACAAACATATCGTTGATTACATAAAAATAATACCAACATTTCCATGCGGATCATGACGTATAGCACTTGTATCAAACAAATCGACACTCGCGTCTTATGCCTATGGCGACAGTTTTATCGTTTTACAATTTCGTTTCTATAGGCTTCATGTCCGCTAGACATAAAGCGAATATGTAGTTCCTCCAAGGATTTGACAGGGACTGGATGAATAATCTTGGAAGAAAGCTTGACTTTGCACTTGTCTCCAACTTTACCCAAGATGGTGCAAAGTGCGACATCTAGTCAACCGAAAGGGTAAGTATTTGGCTTGTTGGCAGGGGTACAATCTTGCGGATGGATCGGCCTTCTCAGATTCAATGACATCAGGCAGCGACGAAAGGTGCCCCACCGCCCCATCGGCATGCCGGAGACTCCTCTCTTGTCTTGAGAGCGCCTAATCTCGGCATGCCGACAGCTGATGACCAATTGTGGTTAGTCGTTAGTCCAGGTTGAGCTAGGCTCACAAGTGAGTGGCCTGTATTCTTGTGGCATTATCCGTAGAACAAAATATTCGGCGCTCTGGACTTTTCGAGGTTCCCGAAATATGCAGCGATGAACCGATGGAAACGGGGCTTGGATGGAAACCTTTTATGAAATGTTGCATGGTTTGGAGCCACAGCAAACGGCGGTGGAAGCGCTTACTTGTGAGCCTAACAAATCAAGTGGGATAGGGGTCTAGGCCCAACGTAGCATCTTCTTCAGATGAATTCTGCACCAATCTGACACAAATCGGCGGCTTCGTTGTCATTCAACGTTATGAGAAAATGACACGGCACTTTGGAAACAGAGGAATCCGAGGGAGAGCTGGCAAGAGTACTGCACTTGATAAGATGAGGCTGAACAGACTAGAGAAGCAACATGTGGCTTTGAAGTCGCCACGGAGTCTCGTTTTCGTCTGCATGCATATGTTACCGCAACGCATGTGTCATATCCTTTTGGATAACATCTCCTCGCTTTGGGTTTCATTCATCTCTCTCAGTCAGCAGAGCCGCAATGATACTTGTAAGGCCTGCTTTAGCAACTGCATACCAAATCAGCTCATAGAGAGTAAGAATAATGACATGAAACGATACAGAAAACAGTGAAGTACAAAATGAAATAAGATCATCCAAGACATAGACTTGAAATTTCGGCATATAGAAGGCCTCTCGAACATATCAAAGACGCCATTCGAACTTCAGCCTGCCCTTGCAGACGTTATCGAATACCACAATAATAAATCACTTGGTTGGGTTTCCACCAGATCCTTTCCGCAGCAGAAGAATTCAGAGTTTTACGCTAATAATCATTCATATGATCTACCCACAAACTAAAACAATAAAGCCACTCATCGGGTGTGACTATTACTCATGTCATCACCATTCCACCTCCCACTGGAATGTAGGCACCGTTGATCCAACCTGCCTGCTCCTCGCACAGCATAGCCACCGCAGCAGCGACCTCCTCAGGCGTTCCAAGACGGGTTGACACTGGATTCGCTTCTGAATGCTTGAGAATAACGTCAAGGAATTCTTCTGGCGCTGACAATAGGTTCTCCGTCGCGATTGGGCCAGGCGCAACAGTGTTGACCGTACAGCCGTATCGTCGCGGCAGCTCCTTCGCCCAACATCGTGTGAAAGTCTCAATCATGCCCTTTGTCCCGGTGTAAATGGTCATGGACGGCTCTGGGGATCGTGTGGATTCGCTGGAGATGTTTATAATGCGGGAATGTTGACGAGACAGGACAGGAAGTGCCGCTCGTGTAAGAAGAAGAGTCCCTCGCCCGTTGAGAGTGACTATGCGATCCCAGTCTTCAAGGATTTTGTCGTCGGACAGCTCATCAATTCGGGTTGGGTAGGAAAGGGCCGCATTGTTGACGAGGATGTCAAGTGTCCCAAACTCCTTGATCGTGGCTTCGATGAGCAAACGGGGTCCGTCAACGGTAGAAAGATCTGCTTCAACGATACTGGCTTCGGCACTCAACGATTCGCGAACGTCCTCGGCCGCTTTTCGTTCTCCCGGCCATGGGTAGTTGATGACGACTGTGGCCCCTCTGCGGGCCAACTCTCGCGCAATAGCAGCTCCGATGCCTGAAGAAGCACCGCTTACGACAGCAATCTTTCCTGCAAGTGTCTGTGGGGAACTCATGGCCATCGCGGTTCTTTTTTACGAGTCTGTGGATATTCAATTGAGTTTTTATGGGTGCTAATGACGCCTTATTTGAGCGGTGTAAGTGATATTCATAACCAGAGATGCCGCTCAAAGCCGTCACTTCTTCGGAGACATTCGACACCGAATCCGAATCAATCTTAAAGCATCTAGTGCCCATAAATCCCCGCAATAGTGGTTCGATCAGCGATACGCTACATTGGTTGATGTTGGTCGGCATGCCGATTCGGCAGTGGCGTTAGCACACCAAAATACATCATGGGGTCTGAAAATAACGGATGTGCAAGTCCCAAAGCGGGGCTTTAATCTCTAGGTTAGGACGTACTCCAGCTTCGGCATGAGAATGAGCTGCCGGTCCAAAAGTGTGTCCTGCTGATGATAAGTCACGAAGATAGGTCTGATCAACCGTTGTCTTTAATGACTGGCGGGTCTCGACCTTCCCCCGAAAGCTGCTATTATATGAATCGAAAACATATTTTCCCAGTAATCAACCAAAGCTTCTATCATTTCTTTTCCGGCCCTGAACGGTCAATTATTGTGTTTATTCATATATCGTAACACAGAGGTAATCTGGGATTCTTTTCCAAATTCAACAGACACGTGTATTGATTGTTTGACTATAGAACCTTCATGAGCTCGCACCATCCAATGTCATTATTCGATAGTTTGCATGCATGGGCAAGCCAGGACTTGGCCGTTATCGACCGTCGCTATCATTGGGTTGGTCTCGGCCTCTTCTTCTGGATCACATGGGTTTTTGTCGTCCCCTTCCGTCGGAATGCGAAATACAAGTATCCAAATCCAATTCCCGGAATACCCTACTTTGAAAACAGCTTTCAGATGCCGTCAAAGGGACAAGGCCCTTATACAACGGAACTCGCTAGAAAATCTGGGGACATGTGCGTTTTAAGTCCCTTCCCGCTGCCATCAGGACTTTTATCTCCCCTACCTGCCTAAGATTGGTAGCTAATAATATGAGTTTAGGTTTACGATGAGATTTGGAGGAACACCTTGGCTTTTCCTGAACTCTCGCCGCGCTGTTAATGCCTTACTTGATAAGAAGGCGGCAATTTATTCTTCCCGGCAAAACCTCCCCATGGCTAATGATGTTATCTCAGGCAGTAAGCGCCTCCTGCTTATGCCGTACGGGTCAGACTGGCGTAAACAGAGGAAGGCGATGCACCAGATCTTGAACAATACCAAGTCGAGTATATTACAACCATTCCAAGACGTAGAGTCCCGTGCTCTCCTATACCACTATATGGACAAGCCAGATCGCTGGTGGGAGGCAAATGCTCGCTTCGCAAACTCCATCATCATGAGTATCACATATGGAAAGCGCTCAGACCTAGGCGATCCTGATTTGGCCAACTTGCTTGATAACGCGGAGCAGTTCGTCCCATATTTGATGCCCGGGCAGGCTTTGGTCGATATGTTCCCATGGCTCTTGAAGTTACCGATCCCCCCGTCATGGCAACCCTGGCGCTGGTGGGGAGATGCCCTTCATCAATCGACCAGAAGGTACGTGACCTCCAGATAAAAGCTCAATAAACACCAAGATATGGCAACTGATCACCTGGAAATTGCAGGGCATATGGGAAATTATTGGACGACCTACTGGAGAGGCGCAAACTCGGGATCCAGAAACCATGCTTCATGACGGAGTTCCTTGACAACAACAACGATGGTGAATTCACTACAGAAGAGTGTTATTTCATGGCCGGGACACTTATCGAAGCTGGGTCGGATACCACCAGAGTTATCTTGATGGAGATCCTTGCAGCGGCAGTGTTGTATCCTGACTGGGTCGAGAGAGCCCAGCAGCAACTCGACTCGGTGTGCGGATACAAAGCAGAGCGTCTACCAGAATTTGCCGACATGCCAGAATTACCTTTGGTCAAGGCCGTAATAAAGGAAGGCCTGCGATGGAAGTAAGCTTATCTCATAGCTCCGCCTATCAATGGAATATCGACTAACGAGACTGTTACGAATTCAGGCCGGCCATTGCCGAAACAGGCATTCCTCATGCACTTACTAAGGACGATACGTTTGACGGTTACAACATCGCGGCAGGCACAGTGGTCACATACAATCACTGGGCGATTTCCCATTTAGACTACGAAGACTCCGAACGATTTTACCCAGAAAGGTTCCTCGACGAAGATTTGGATGTCCCCACGAAAGGGCATCTGGGTTTTGGTGCCGGTCAGCAGCAACACTTTCTCTGTCTTCTACTATGACTGTGGAAACTAATCGATCAATAGGCCGGAGAGTGTGTGTCGGCAACACAGTAGCCTGGAACAACATGTTCATCGCAGTAAGCAGGCTGCTCTACTGCTTCGATCTGTCAGGTGTTCCAGGTGAGACTATTGATACGTCTGTCAGGTTTGATGCCGAGTATGGAAAGGCTCCTTTCCAAGTCAACATAAAACCTAGATCAGAAGCGCATCGCCAGCTTATAGAGCGCGAGTGTCTTGATGCAGCGAAAATGGAAAGCTGAGGGACTGGACTGCGATGGAACTGGCTCTATACCGAAAGTTTGCACCATGAGCTTCATCAGGGTTTTATGTCATTCACGAGCAAGGTATTCCTGTCAACTAACAAGGGTCAATGTATCTGAGGAGACGTAAAATACAGTCAAGTTGCCATAAATAACCATGTTGGTGGTCAAAAAGTGTGGTTGACATACGTCTTATGTCATCCCTGCAACCAAGATGGCTTCTACACATGCTTTTTTTCTTTTCTCTTTTTAAAAATTAGGATTGAGTTGCAAGCAAGAGATTGTGATGGGTAGATCTCGGTGGCAGGTGGGTAAAAATCTACTAAAGGGAGGATAAGCCAGCCAATCCCAGTACCTCATCTATCTACGGCCCAGCAGTATTACCGCGCAGCCGAGACCATCTCTGAACTCGAGACCGCGCATTTTCTGTCATCTGACACGAACGTAACAGCCGCATCGAACGAGTCACGCTTCTTTTATAAAGCTATACGTATGCTGAGTGTTCAAGTGTTGTCGCGAAAGTTTTCGTTCGAAAGAATAACTGAATCTCTCGTCTAAAACGCCAACTCTGTTCACTCGTTATATAGGTGCTAATTAGATTTATCGTAGAATCTAGTGTCATAGCATCCCTTTGGCAAACAAGGAATCATCAATTAGTATATAGCATCGAAACTTTCAACCAACACGCACTGACTTTTGCTATATAACATCCTATAGCCTTATTCACCGCGAGTCAAGACTTCGAACCAGATGCCATGAGACATGTACTTCTGCTAGCAGTCTTAGAATACGAGCTGGCGCTTTCCTCTTCCTAGACCTAGAGAGGATCCCGTGTTCTTTCTGACCTTTCTTCTAGCAGCAATGGCAAAGTTTAGAAAGATCATCAGTACTGTAGACACTTCCGTCTTGCTTCGGATATTTGATGCCCAGGAGAATGCACATTTCGAACGCTTGGGCAGCGTAAATGGCATTCCACAATACAGGGGGCTTTATCGTGGTTGCAAACAGTTATCGATTAAACATGTCAAGACTTTATGAAGCCTTCTCCTTCTTCAGGCACTAGTCCAGCTGAAATTCCTGGGATGCTGAGCTGTTGCGGTTTGGTCATTCGCCCGCGATAAGGGAGGATAATTGATACTCCGATCACTGCCGCCATGATGAATACTGCTATAATAGCTAAAACAGGTATCGAGTTCGGTGATCTTTTATATGGCACGAATTGTATATCCCAGATCGTAACAGCCTATAGATATTTTCTCCTTTCTAGCTAAAAAATGACATCTGGATCGCTAACTACTGCTGTGATCGTCTGCTTACCATTCTCCGTGATATGGTCCATATGTTCACGTAGGAAACTGTTGGCAGAAGCTGTGTTTGGAAAGTCAAATGCCTCGACAGCCTTGAAGTTATGCCACCTTCCAGGCTCGAACAGACTGTCTCGGAAGAGAGATTTAGAGTTCTTGGGTGTCATATCCTGCCAAAGAACGTGTCCGTGAGCCCTATCGTCAGATTTGACCTTTGTTGAAAACTTGGCGGCTCGCTCCTGCATCCAATCTTCGGAGTATTCGTCCTTTTCCGAGCACCTCTCGTGGAATAGAAGAGCCCTGACAGACGTCTTGTTGGAGCCACTGCCTTCCTTCAAGAACTCTGAGATTTTTCTTGTCAAGCAGCCTTGCTGATCCAGCCGACAAAACGTATGTGATCCCGCAGTTGCCCGATAACCAGGATCTTGAAGCCCAGCGTGAACCAGAAACAAATTTGGGAACACCAGACAGGTCACGTAAGCACAACCAGCTTGATTCGTGCCGGGAACTTCCTGGTAGAGGTTCTTGTACTGCGTGTAGCGTCGTGTTGGCGCTCCTTGCTCTTTACCCTGGCGTGTCATGTTGGCGTGAACAACCTTGTACTCGTGCACGAATTTCTCATCGCTCCAATCATCAAGTTTGGTCACTGTTATGAACCATGTAACCTCCTCGTAGGTTGAGAAAGAAGTCTTGGATGTACTTGACAATGCGTAATCTGGCATTCCGACTTGGAGTATTGTGGCAATATCCTTTGGTCCGTCCAGCTTCAGCTTGGCAAAGAACTCGTCTCTCTGCTGTACATGCTCGGGGTCCTGTGACCTGAGCCTGTTAAAATTGTCCGTGGATAGCGGGTTTGTTCTGTGTAAAAAGATACTCCGCCTAATCTCGGCGTATTGGTCAAGTACGATTGGGTCTGCTTTTTCCAGTAGAGTCTGCCGTAAGCTCTCTGCAAGGTGTGCGGCATCGAGTAGGCCAGTGGTCAACCCAAGTCCTCCGATAGGATTGTTCAGCTATAAACTGTTAGATCTAATATTCCATCACGTTTCGGCTTCGCTTGAAGCTCCATGGAATGTGTATTAACTCACATGAGCGGCATCTCCCGCCAACAAGACATTGCCCTTTCTAAAAGTAGTTGCGCAGCGCTGATGTACCTTGTACGGGGCCATAGCTTCCCATTCGATCTGGCTCGTGTCCCCAGGTAGTAGATGTATTAGTCGGTCTTTCACCACTTTGACAGTGTTATCATCTAGAGTTCCGTTGCCGGCATCTGGGGTCTGGATTCCTGTAGCAAATCGCCAGCTGTTTCCCTTGCCCCGCTTGACTATGACGCCCCAACACACTTCGTCAACGATGAAGTTGGCTTTTTTCCAGCCCAGTTCACCCAAGGTGTACTGGAAGTTGACAGCCACAAGCTGTAATGACTCCCAAGTAAATCCCTTCAGCTCAACCCCAAGGGCTTTTCTCACCTCACTGCGGCCGCCGTCTGTTCCGATCAGATATTCACATTCGCAAATGATTTCTGACTTTTGGGCTAGGCTCTTGATCCAGACTAGAACAGAGCTTCCCATTTTCTCATGGCGTCGGTAGGTGTGATCGAAGATGACTTCACCGTTGCCCGTTTCGAGAAGCTTCTTATGAAGAAGCTCACAAAACTCCGGCTGAGAGAGGCACACGGCAAATTGTGGGCTATCTGGTGGCGGATCAACTGCAGCGAGGACCTCTCCCGAGGGACTCCTCCAAGAGCAGCCACCAGTGTTCTTCTCTCCTTGATCAATGACATCCTGTAGAATACCAGCCTTCTCAAACTCGTCTAGCACAGCCGGAAAGTACCTAGTAGCGTCGTCAGCTTGTGTTGCATATCGCCCGAATGAGCTCGCTGTGATAGCCATAGACCTACGCGACCGCTCGAGGGGATTGATTGAGCCTAGTCCCGGTTTCGAATACTGTGACTTTGATTCCTGCCTGAGCCAGAAGCAAAGCGGTAAATAAGCCAACAGGGCCAGCGCCAACGATCGCAACAGTAGTACGAATCTTGGTCTACAGAATCAGGGTTAGTGTTTATAATATATGATTTGCCAGACTTCGGATTCTACGTGCCGCCATCTTGAAAGTAATGAGCGTGTACTGAAACACTGAATGGAAGGTGGTAATGAGGGTAGCTGAAGGGCGATCAGGGAAAATATGAAGTTAAGAACTGAAACTTAGGCAGCTTTTGCCAACCTCTTTGTCAAGGCGGGAATGTCAAAACTAAATATTTTTCTTTCGGTGACTGAAACCTGGTCGTGATTGAAGATTTGTTGTATAAGACTCTGCATAATTGGTAATAAAACTAAAATGTTTGAGTGATGGGAACGCAGGAGTTGATGGGTTCGGCATGCCGAACAGCCATACTTGCTGGTGAGGCCAAGATTCCGACTGCTCCAATACGTCAATTTTACTGACTACCGAGAGAGAATACTTAGCTGAAAGTCGGCTACCGTAGATTACTCATAGCATTCTTCTTACAAATGTAGTGTTGCTCAGGATTTAGCTGTCTAATTCCGTGTGCCTTATGAATTCCACCTCAGCACAATCAATGGCAACCCTCGTGCGAGACAATAGTCATCTTACAGTCAGTCACTTTATGTACATAGACAATAACCGAGTTTTTGGGGTGAAGTTCATTGGAAAATAGCTAGCTGTGTCTAATAACTAATACAATGCTGTATGACGCTGTTGCACATCTCATATTGGTTAGTTTCATGGCAAGATGCCAAGTTGAGAAAATATGGTAATTCAGATTAAACGAATGACGAACAGCCGCCAGGTCGGGTCACCGATTGTCTAGCCTATAGTCTCTTCCATTTCGTCGTATAGTCCTGACCTGCCTTCAGCAACCACAAGATACCTTCAACACTATCATTCGTCCTTTTTTCAATCTGTTGAGTCAGAGTCGGAAAGAAATCCCAAAAGTGATGGGGCAATCCGGGAAAGATGTCGAGCCGCGTTGGAATTCCGTTCTCTTCCCGAAGTACGCGCTCATACAAGAGCCCATCGCCACGTAGATCATCTAATCCACAAACTTGGATGTAAGTGGGCGGACTACCTGAATGGCCCTTGGGATGATTGAAGGGAACGAAAAGAGGAGATTTCATATCCGGCTTATATGCATCTAGTGATTGAGAAAGGTTGTGAGATCAGCTTTGTGCATTTGCCTACATGCACAGTTAATGAGTAAGCATACTTACCCATAAACCTCCCCACGAGTTCAGCTGGTAGAACTGGGATTGGATGTTTCTGCTCAAAGCTCAAGTAATACTTCATGTATTTTTCGGGAACCACTGGCAACGGTACAAGAGGAGGCACACTGAGGAATTGTCCAGTTACTTGTACTGAATCCTCTTGCTCATGATTAAGATATACGACCGCGTTGGCGATATTGCCACCGGCAGAGGTGCCACCAACGATCAGACCCTTAGAGGCCGACGCTGACGAATGCACAGCATCGGTATTTTTCGTAATCTGTTAATGATTAGGATGCAGATCAAGGTTACAAAGGGACGAGCAATCGATACTCGTCGTCTCTGTTGTATCACTTACCCAACGCAATGTCTCCAATCCATCATAAACAGCTTGCGGAAATGGGTGTTCGGGTGCAAGGCTATATTCGAGACTGACCACGACGATGTTGGCCTCGAGCGCAATACGCCTGTTGGCCTCCATGTCATCAAAACGGCTGCCTATGCAGAAACCGCCTCCGTGGAAAAACAGATAAACGGGAAGAGACCCTGCCGGAAAACCGCCCGAAGGCGCGTAAACGTACGCATCTAGTTCTCGGCCGTCAAGGGGGATTTTGATATCTCGTTCTGTTAAACCTGGGGGCGCATCACCCAAATTTTTGCGGAGGTCGGCTTGTGCGGCGTTCCGATGCTGGCGTAAGGCCGAGAGATCAATATCGGCAGGCAAAGGAGGGGGCTGAGGGCTATCTTCCAGCAACTTGAATCGAGTATAATGTTAGCATTCGACGTTTGTATCCTTTTGTACAAGTCAGTGCTAACAACCTTCATGAATGTAGCATCGGGCTCCGAAAATACTGCAATCTCGGCGTGTGACGGCATTTTGTCAGGTTGATTAGTACGGGGCAGCAAGCTTGTTTGCCAAGAAAGAATGTTCTACGGCTGATTATGAACCCATGGACATCAGCTTTCGTGCGTATATGAAACCACTTATTGATATCTGTTCTTGTGCCCAACTGAGCTGGCAGTGTGCTTGGGTAGGCGCTGCGAGGATCGGTACTTCCCGATTGGCTTCCGAACTCTCTAAGAGAACTAATAATGGTTCCGCACAGTGCATGGCAACCCGATATCTACCTATTGTTCCAGTAGCTGGCTTGAAAATCCCCAACTTTCGGCTCGGCTGTGCGCAACCGTCCCCTTTCGTTCCGAGATATGCATGGCCACAGCGCCGAAGCTTTTAGAAAACACTGATGATCCAGTGGCCCCTACTGTATGGACTCGGGCCCCAAACGCATGATATTGTCGTCTGCGCCTTGCCCAATTGGGAGATATTATCGCGACTCCAGGAGAGATCCTCGCTAGCGTATGTTTGGATGAACAACACCATCACAAATATGTCCAGGCATCCCGGCATGTTCCATTAAAAAACGCCCCTAAATTGCGACGCCTACAGTGATGAGTTGCTTTCTACGGAAACATAGGCAGCATCAGGATGCATCGGCAAGCTTGAGAAATCAAAGGGCTAGGTTTGCATCCCATGATTCTGAGCCACTATACTGGCCGCATTGCAGACAGATTCTCAACGTAACAACCTCAATAGTTTTACTAGCATCCTCCCATGTCGTCTTGAAAGGTGATGAACTGCGGAATGCTCAAACCTGATTTGAGATTCTATATATATAACTCTTTTCATGTAACCCTCTCTAACATCGTCCGGATGCTGTCGTGATTTCTGCTTTTAATAACGTCCATGCGCCTCTAGTACATCGTAACCACAGACCAAAGATACATAATTTTTGTTGAGTTCTGATGACAGTTTCGGTTCCGATGAACAACTCGTCCTGGTCAATGATATCTTCGAAAGTAATCTGATTATTGTCAGCCATAATACCTCAATCCTAGAACCAAGATGTCATACATTAATCGAATTGTGAATAAGCACGCCATTCATGTGGTCTTCTTGGCTCCGAATATGGTTTGACACATTTCTACTCGCCGTCTGGTATGGAGGACTGTGATTGTAAAAATGGTCCATCTGTGTTGGCAATTGTTTCTCGCTGGATAAGGAAAATCATCTGTTTTTTTTTCTGTCTTCCTTGTCTTGGCAACTATCGGAATGCGACTAGTAATCAGCTGCCTTATGTGAAATCAATCAATCTATCTATAAATCCTTACTCGAGACGAGGAAATTGTTACGGCCTAGGGTGGGTCGGTGCTAGTGATACTAAAGATATAATATATAAAGTCTATTGCCCCTTTTTATGTACGGGCTGTTTTGGCTTCATGGTCATATTCACCCTAACTGTAATAGGAATTAATGCTGCGGGTTCTTGGGACGTGCTTGACTGCCACCTGCAATGCTTTTACACTGTATTGCTGGTTGTTTCAGCCGAAGCAAGCCCTTTCAAGACTTCGAACTTTATCTACCGATGCCGAAAGCCCTGACAAGCTATAATGAGAGAAAACATTTTCAAATACCGATTGTTTACCTTCTTTTATTGCTAGGCTCTTTAGCCAGCTGCTCTATATATAGTTAGTCTCTCTCAAGCCATAATTTACAGCCGATGACTTTTGTTTTGTAACAATGTAAGCATTGACTGTTGCGCTAAGGTGTACTGTGCATCCAGCGGCGGGCCCTTGTAAACCTTGAGGGCGTCGAAAAAAGCGGTGGCCGTTGGGACGTTTATGAACTCTAGGGTAAACGACCCTTTAAACCCCGGCAATGACTGGAACCTGGATCAGAATGTGAAGCCAACATCTGCTCCGTGGATATCGACTGATAGTGTCGCAACATCTTTCAAGCAATTTGAGAATCATAAGAATGAAAACTTGCTCTGAGTTGGTCAATGGTGGGGCAACCTGAACACGACGATATACTCAGTGAAGTGAAAAGAGGCCGAGACACTTGTTGATGTCTCCGTTTCTGTCAATCAGAATCGCGACAAATGGAATGCTGGATATGGAAAGGATCAATCGAGGGCCAAAAGCTGGAGAGAAAAAAGGGATGAAAATAAATGGCTTAGTGCTTAAGCGGTATTAAAATGAAAGAGGAGATACTCTACGGCATTACTTAAGCTTTCAACTTGATAATACCTACAGTTACTACCTATATCTATATCTAATCTTGATACTAAGAGAAGAAAATAATGCTATTATATTTAGCAGGCAGTAAATAGGTTCTAGAACTACTAAAAATATGGCTAACTTAAGGAACATCTTATTATAGTAATAGCTCTCTAGTTGGCAATTTAGCGTTAATAACTTAGTCAGATAAAGCGTCTTTTATTGTTATACTTTCAGGTTCCTTCCCTATCGAGGCATTACTTATAAAAGACCCTTAGGTAAATAGTTATTAACTGAACAAAGTCCATCGAGAGATTGGCGTTTCCCGCAAGAATCTCATAAAACTCGTCTGGACTTTGGAGCAGCATTAGCAATATCGAAGGACTCGGCCAGACATCTGATTCCCATAAGGGAAGGGAAATATGCGCAAAACAAAGGCAAGAGGCCCAAATGTCAATCAAACAACTTTCTCTACGCTAAAGATTCCCATCATGGCTTTCATTCTTCTTCCACTAACTCCATCAGAGAAAGGCAACAAAGAGCTTAGATACAACAACCTTTACAACAAGATTGCGTTACTGATCGCATATAAAAGAAAAGAAAAAAATCGTATAGACCTTCTCTCTAGTTGAGAATTTAGAGAAACATTGAAAAGGCGTGGGCTACGGTTTAAAGCTATAAAAATTAAAGTATAGACCTTCTTAGATGCTTACCATTGACGGAGGTAGGTTTGATATGGTAAGATGCCATTGCCTTCAACGCGCTATTGTGGTATCTTAATGATCGTACAGAAGTGAGTAAAGAATCTGTACGATAATTACAATCCACTAGAAGAAGCCAAATTAATGTAGCTAGCATGAAATATCGGTACAAGGGACTGGTACAGGCTGAAAGTGCTATTGATGCACCTGATTTCAGAGGCTCTGTCGCCTGGTAGTAAGTACAGCAAAAGCTGAGACCGATCACAGGTCAACGTATCAAATCGAGATGTATGATTGAGCCGAGAATTACTAAAGGGACCTACTCCTTAGAGACAGAACCACCTTGACACGTTTGCAGCCCCTGCAGCCCCTGCAGCCCGTACTGTCTGTCACATTACAAAAGTGCGGCATTCATTGCGTGATCACCATAATCAATCGCGTTTTACTAGGGTGGTCCCGTCAATTACTTAGACAACCCGACAAAATCTTCCAGATATGGCTAGCAATAAACATAGGTTAATCCCATGACGTACGATTAAGCATAAATAGCGCTTATTTCCTGATGCGGGCAATGGACGATTGATTAGCCAACTTGCGGTTCCGATCGGCCAGAAACCGAGTCTTGGCATTTGCGCATCAGATATTGCGTTATCTTCAGACATGAAGCGTTTAATAAATGTCAAAACTAACCCATTGCCGGTGTGTCTTGAAGCTGTGTGACATTCAACTATTTTCATGATGGGCAACGAAATCAAGGAAATTAGCCAGACAAACGATCCAGCGATTGAGCCTCCTTCCAAGGGCAAGACAGTCACTGAGAAATATGCCGATGTGACCCTTCATCTAATTGAAGAACATGGAGACAATGTTGAGCCTCTTTCACCCGGACAAGAGAAGAAAGTCCGCAGGAAGCTGTACCTACGACTCATGGGACTATTGTCAACGATTAATATCATGTTATTTGTTTGTTTCTCTCTTTCGGTATTGTGCTCAGTGCTAACATGCTTCACTTGAATGCAGATTGACAAATCCACCTTGGGATATGCGGCAATTCTTGGACTGTTCGAAGAGACAGGAATCTCACAGGCCCAGTATAATAACTTGAACACTATGTTCTATGTCGGTTCGTTTACAGATATTCGACATCTCGCATTGATCTAACATTAATAGGATACCTTGCATTTTTGTGGCCGGGTCATTACCTCATGCAACGTCTGCCGTTCAGCAAGTTCATTGCTGGTGTCATCTTCACCTGGTCTGTAGTCATCTTCCTCCACTGCGTCGCCACTCGATATGCGGGACTCATTGTACTGCGACTTGCCCTAGGCGCAGCCGAAGGAGTCGTCGTCCCGGCGCTAGAAATGACCATAGGCATGTTTTTCAACAGAGCCGAGCAGTCGTTCCTACAGCCCATCCTTTGGATTACATGCCAGGGCGCACCTATCGTTACAGGATTTATCGCGTATGGACTCCTTTGGACTAGCGGGCCGGTTCTACCCTGGAAGCTGCTTCACGTCGTGACTGGAAGCGTCACTTTTGTCCTCTCGATTTGGGTTTGGTTCGACTACCCCAGCAACCCCGCAGAAGCTCGGTTTTTGACGCTTCAAGAGAAGGTTCATATCATCAAGCGTGTCCAGGAATCACAGCAAAGCTCAATTGAGCAAAAGCAGTTCAAGCGATCGCAGTTCATAGAAACCATGAGAGATCCAGTGTCTTGGTTGTTCGCGTTGCAGGCATTCACCTTGATGTACTGCAACAACCTCACATATGGTCAGAAGAACCTCCTTGTCACATCGCTTGGTGTTACGCCGCTCGAGTCCACCCTTGTTGCGGTAGCAGGTGGCGCCTTTGGTATTATCAATTGTGTTATCGCTGCATTTGCGCTTCGAAAATACCCCAAGAACTTTGCCTTACACTGCACCTTTTGGTGCTTACCTGCTATCGCCGGTGGCATTGGAATGGTAACAGTGCCTTGGGATCGAACCATAGGCCTCCTTGCTTGCATGTTCCTGGCTGCTCACACCTATGGTGTTGCATATATCATAGCTCTTGGATGGACCAACTCTTCAGCTGCGGGTTACACAAAGAAGCTCACAAGGAACGTCATGTTCATGATTGGCTACAGTGCTGGAAATCTTGTATCGCCTCAGATCTGGGTCGTATCAGCCAAACCGAGATTCTACGGAGCTTGGGCCTCAATGATCGTGATCAGTTGGTTCGGCACGCCTGCTATTTTGTGGATCATCCACTTTATCTTAGCTCGAAGGAACATGATTCAAAAAGAAAGACTCAATGCTCTCGGGGAACAGGAGGCGTATAGCTATGTCGAACAGATTGACGAGAATGGCCAGGTGGTTCGAGTCAAGGTAGAAGTTGCCATGCTGGACTTGACGGATCTGGAAAATAAGACTTTCATTTATCCACTATGAGCCAGTTGCTTTTGACACAAAAGCAAGGTGGACTTCAAAAGAGTTAAAACTCAGTGTTGAGACATCACTCATCTTGGTAAAGCAATTGATATATGAGAGAGCATTACACTCTATCTTAGGGGCTCACCAAGACGGAGTCATGAAGGCTGGAACGGTGTCTTTAGAGTGGAGCTTGTTTTGCTGCAACGAAGGGATTTGTTGAACTCACCATTGAAGCTATTCTACCTAAATGCACTAAGTCCATTCCCACAAGATGTATTCCGCTTACAAAATCTTGAATGTCTTGGAATCTTTCTTGTACTAATACGATAGTACAGAAGCCCTTCTTTACCTTTGACATGTTCTTCCGCCAGTTTGCCAAAGTGTATGAAGCTTCCACAGCTATTCTTACTCCATTCCCTGAGATTGGGCTTCCAACTTACGGCGGCTCTTTCACCTGATGCCACTGCCTCTTCGAAGGCTCTTTTAGGTACTAGAGATTCAGGGAATTCACACCCTCGTACACCTATATTAAAAATTCTATTACCATTTCGAATCGTCAAAAAAATAGATCTAAACGATCATGTTCCTGCCTCCGGGTTGGCCCTTACATGAAAAAGGCACGATTGGGATACAACAGCATTATGGCTTGATTTTTCCTATTCCTCGTCTGCCTTTTCTCTTCTATTGAAAATAGCCATTTTATAGGATCAAATTTATAGCAGCTGTCGTCGTATGTGCGTGATAAGTAGGGCGAGCCAAGTGCGCTGCAAATTATAACCCTATATAGGACCTGGTATATCTTATATCCGTTCTTCCAATTTGAAAGACCGTCCCAACACTTGCTGAGTAAGTAATTTGACACTATTGCTGTCGTTATCCGTTGAAAACTGCTACCAAAAGCAACAGTATTATACGACCCCAGCGGGGAGAGCGGCTCAGTAGATTAGCGACACCATGCCACTCTGTAGCCGTTCCTATTTGAATCGCCCTTTTGGTCGAGCACGTCAAGAAGAAATACCACGATGACGGCTGGTGTAAGGTCCCGATAGCTGCATGGCCAAGGTTGAGACATCTCTGCCACTGAGTATCAGTCATCCTGAATGAACCACCCGAGCACTCCACAGTAACACGGTTGGCTGCTCATATAACATTCGTCCCAGACCTGGGGTTTCGAAAGATGATACTCCTTCCAAATGTTTCCTGGCCTGAGGTCAATCCGTCCTTAAAGAATAGGTTGGCTCCTCCGTCTGAAAAGCCAAACAGTCCCATTCACTGAACGTCTGGACACTAAAGAAGGGAGACAAGGGCATCTGCATTTCAAGCAGGAACATACTTTATGGTTTAATTAAACAATCGTCTACTCATGGCTCTTAACGCTGGGGCCCGGTTGACATGAGAGGAAATTTAACACTAGAAAGCTGGCGAGGCCACAATGTCTAAGATACCAGTTCAATCCTGCGCCTTTGCCTTCATGAAAGACATAGCAGCCCTGTTGGTCTTATCACGACGAGACTCGGCGAGAGCGTCGCGCTGCATCTCCGAATCGCGAATCTGACTCTCAAGCTTCTCGTAATCCTTCTGAGCCTCCGATGCCTTCTGTCTATCCATCTTGGCCTCCCACATGTGATTTATCGCAACGAAGCTACCTGTGCCAGTATTTAGCTTTGTCCGTGTTTCTTCATCAGCCGAGCGAGCTTTCTTTAGCTCCTGATACAGACGATCAACATCGGGAGCGGCATTTTTGCAGTGTGCCTCTATTTGGTTGATGCGGTCTAAAGTTTTACCCTTCATTTCGTTGCTGACGAGGCCCGAGCGACGGCGTGACTCACTGCGATCGGTGGTGGTTTTCTTATCGGCAAATTGAACATCCACATCGTCTCGTAGCTTCTGAATCTAGGCTTTCCTGGTGTTGCGGGCTTTGAAGCCGTGTCGTTGCTCCCCTCGTAGGATGGCAAGATGGAGAGCTACTTGTCGGTAATGAATCTCAGCTTGTTCGGCGTCCTTCGTGGCAGTCTGTCGCAAGGATTCCTAATCTGCTCGCGGCAGACGTTCCCGTGCTGGTTCCCAACCTTTGCTGTTTGCCGCTTCTTGAGTAAAATCATTGTGGGTGCGTTTCTGAAGAAGCGTTGCCTCATGATTCGTAGGTGCGGAGTCGGCCATGGCGGGCAACTCTGCTGGTGCAGGAGCCGAAAGACTGCTGTGGTGGAAAGGGATGGGCGGACGCAGAGCTGTCGTCAAAGTCAGCGGAGTCATGGAAAGATGCGTTGGAGTCAGCGCACGACCGAGGATTAGTTTCAGGAGTGAGCTCTTGTCGCTCAGTCAGAAGGGCCTTCAAAACAGTCGATGAAGTCGCGCCCGTCAAATGAGGAGATGGCCAAGGCGCTCCCTGTCGAGCTGTGCGTGACTTCTGCTCAAGATGATTGGTAAAAGCGATACGTGGGGACACCCCGACAAACTAGACCGAGTGAATGTCGATGTTGTGCCGAATGGTCAGCTGACTAATATTACGCAGGTAGGTTACTGATCAATATTCAAGGTTCATGCTGTACAATCAGTACTCAAGCAGAGACGCTTGGTAGCGCGGGACGAGTTACTCCGGTTGGGTTGTAAGCATATGTATTTATGCATAGTACCGCGGGCGGTCAGACATACTACTCCGACTTGGGCTTAGCGCCTGTGAGAAGGGGGTTTAGACGACAAATATAGAGTGAATCCCTGCACTGAAATCACCTCGGTGGAAGCAGCTGCGGTGGAGATGCAACAGGGCACAGTTTTAACACCGGTTTGATTGGCTGATTATCTTCATCGTCACTAAATCGTCAATGGTAGTTCGCATCAGCCAATCAAAAGAGATAGACCATTGCTTAAGTCAGCCGATCGATATGTGTAAGACAATTGGCCGATGTACCTGGCAATGTTATCTGCCGGGCCAGGCAGTAGGGTAGATTCATGTTCCAACGTCATTCATGATCTGGACCTGTCATCAAAATTAGACATCCAAATCACCTTAAGAAGGGTTTTCCTTGCCAAGCGAAGTGAGATATAACTCAAATGGCATGGCGTTGTCTACATCAGAGCCATTCTTCTCACAGAATGGACTTTTCAAGCTGAATTCTATTCGTAGATTGGATCGAGCTAAAGTGTAAGGCAAATACTTACTCCTTGGCCTCCAAGACATCGTTGTTTCTGAGAAACGTACGTATATCTTGCAGAGTCTTTTTAGGGACGTCTTCGTCCAGTTGGAGAATCTCCTTTTCTTTGGAGGTTGCGCTGGCCAGATCAAGGCGACTTACTCGAAGTACTTATGTTGGTGACATGATGGCGAAGTATGAGGTTTGATGATCAGGATGTGCAGAGAATCTAACTTTGTGGTATATTTGAGGTTGAAAGCTTTGTTGATGAAGATATCCTATGCAGGACTTTCTCAGTTTTTTTCTAAAAGATATGAGCTCTGCTTCAATATTTCCACTGGATTGGCCGTCGGTGGAAGGCTCACCGACACATTTACGACTGTCTTGTATGGCTGCATGAGCTACGTATATCATAGTAGGTCTTACGATTGACTATAGGCAAGTCGCTCACTCTATCTTACTTTCATTTTCAGCTTGGGTCTTACTGTTGGTCCTTTCCATTAATTACAAACTAAACGACAGTGATAAGTCTTGAAAACAGGAGGCGTTCTTGATTCTTCCCGGGGATGTCTTCGCTAATGCATGATGAGGTGTTGCAATTGAAGTTGTTAGTGGACCTTCTTCCTTTAGTTTCAACTTCAGCCGCTTATGTCCACCCTGCTTGGGATGACCACGGAAAGCAAGCAGCTCGAGATCGCCAATCTTGACGACTATTTTGAAACAATGGGGCATCAATTTCTACATTGAGTTCTGAGGCATTGCGTAGTATCACCTGGATTCATCGTCATGTCTCACAATCCAGGTCCACGCACAATCATGGCGGTGTAGAAATTGTAGAGCCACAGCTCCCCCTTCGCGAAACTGATTCATATCTTATACATCAGAAATCTCTTGAAGAAAAACAAATCTGACGTCTCTAAATAACCTGACTTAGTCTCGAGCTTTTCTATCTACTCAAACTTTTTCCCTTACCATTTATTCGCTGCCAAACGTGATCAAGCTGGTCCTGCAAGATGACTGCAAAAGACGCCGACATGTAGGTAGTCATCAAACGGCGCATAATTGTGGATGCGGTATCACTTCTAGACCGACGTACATACAGAACTGTTATCCGGGTGTTCTCGTGTGAACCCGGAACCAAAACTTGCAAAAACAAAACAACACTCCAGTATAGTGTTTCGAAAAATAATGACTAGAAGTGGGAGACCATTCGGAAGTTTCTTGTCCAGAAGTGGTCTGCGGAGCATTTAAATATGTTCCGAGCGTCTTGAAATGAGAAAGAGCTGCTTGCTGATTTAATCCTTTCAGTGCCCGGAACCATTCTGCAATGCTAATGGTGCAGAGGTGTCCGACCAGATGAGCATTGCTGTGTACCTTGACCAACTTGCCGATAAGGTCAAAGCCGATGTCACCGTAAATACTGCCGGCGTCGATAAAGATTCAGTTGATGTTCCTGCAAAGTCTAAGAAACTGAATATGCCAAAATTCTATTACAAGAAAAAAAAGGTTCAGACTAAAACAGACGATACAACCCGGGAGTTTCTCGGGAAGAAACTCGATATGAAGTTCAGGGTATGACAACTAGCTACTATATCATGTCTTTTAACCGTAGAATACTGATTAGACTCGGGAAAATAAGGCTCCGAGTCCCATGAGAGCGCAGCTACTTCATTCAGCTTTTCAAGCTGACAAGTAGACCACCGCACCGGCCGCCAAACTATCGTAAGTATTCTTTGGACCTCCCTTTTCATACACTTAATCAAAACACAAAAGTGTTGTAGCGGACTTAGGAGAGCGAGACTGGAGCGTGATCGTCAGGACCAATTGTCTGCTCAGTGGTCAACAACTATCTTATAGCAGCGGACCAAAGAATCCTTGCGTCGAAAGAACTCCTCTCAACGGTAGTTTCGGTTTCATGTCTTCAGGGCCAGCTTTCATGCCTAACCTTGTGCAATAGCCTTTAAAACCAAAAGACGAAAATTCGATCCATACGAGATCGTTGCCCCCGTGGTAACTGGAACATCTAAGCTCACATCGGCGGATAAGGAAATTGAAAAGGCCAACCATCAACGTTTCTCCCTCCGATTTTACCGGTATTTTTATTGATTGTTGACTGTAGCTGGTAGCTCGTACTCCGCGATTCAGGGTTGACGATTCATCCTACGTGACTGTCCTCGAGACTCATGATAGCTTGCAAGCATCAATGGCCAAGAGCTCGTTCAACGAGACTTCTATTGAAGCGTCTGCGTATGTCCATTGGCGTAAAACCAGTGCATGACCTTTTTTGTTTTGGCTGGTTTGATAATAGTGGTGGTAGTCTCTAGGGGTGTCTGCTGCCGCCAATGCCGACTTCTCTACTAAAGGGGGCACGAAAGAGGTTACCGCGGGTTCTGAGAAGCAAGATCAAATTCATGTGACCTATAACGTAAGTCGATTTTTGTGCTTATTCAACGCTTACTAACTCGGTCAGGGCCGTTTTCAGTTTCCATGTGTTACAGTTTTCTTGGATTAACACTCACTTGAACTTACAACCGATATCAAGAATGACATTGCGAAAATGGAGGAAGAGTAGAGCAACGAGAAAAAAAAGACCTGGTCATAGCTTCAGGTGAGAATTATGGTATGTATATATGGTTCCCTATGGTGATTGAGACTCTTTCGACTAACAGGATCGTTTGTTTCAGGTCATGTCTTCTCACGAGTCAAACTCGGTAGCCAACTTCTTTCTTCCCATGGAAACACTTCCAAGGATACACAGAAACGGGGACAAGACACTCGCCAGGTTTCCAAGAACTGACTCGGAAATTTAATCTGACCCAAAGAACCTGCTTGGTAAGTCTATAAATTGTTCTGAAGATTTCGATTCGACACACACTGACGGATACCACTAGAGGCTATACCGGCTAAGCTTACTCTAAGCTTGAGTTCCGTGTACCAAAACAGAAGTATCAACAACGAAAATTCTTCAGAAGATGCATCACATCCGTTGTTGGAATATTGGGCTGAAAAGGTCAGCATCCATGGGTGAGTTCCAAGATTTATATTTGCGACGATTCATGCTGATTTTGTTGAAGCTCTCATATGGCAATGAGGTAACGATCAGCAACAAAAACCTACCAGAAGACGTACATCACGTCGGTTGGACTCTTTCAGGGTATAGAATGAACGGCTTCTACGGTGGTGAAGAAGCTGGACTTTTGTTTCCTGCCCCTCCGAAACCAACAACCATGACAGGTCGCTTCATCTTAGGGAGCCCGCCAGATGAAAAGCGGAAAATGGGCCCTGTCAGGAAGAGTGACGTCGTAGTGGTCAGGATTGCGAATCGTGGTTCGACGGAAAACCCATTACATTTAATGAAGGGCCGATATATGAAAGCCGATAATGAGATTGAAAGTCTGATCGAAGATGTGCCAGCTTTCTATACACTGAAAATTGACGGACACGATAGCACGAGCAGCATTCTGAGGTTTCAGGTAGTTGTTGTGGAAGAGTCTTGGACCAAGGACAAGTAGATAACTGAACACCTACCTTATGTATGCTAGAATAGGGAAGTCCAGGTCGAGTTCAAACTCTCATTACACTCTTATAGATTCACTTTGTGTTGTGTATACACATTAGGTAGCCTAAGGCGAGGTTCACAAATTCGGATTCAAACCATACCGGAAGACCTTGCCCATGATATTTGACAAACTTAGTTGGAGGTACTTCGGGCACCAGTGGTTAGCAAGTAAGTCTCCTGTAATGTATGGGGGCTTTGTCTCTTAGGCCAATTAGTATGGGCGTGGTCTGCCAGGCTCGTCCACCAACGTGACGCCTGTTGGCTATTCAGCTTTTAGCGAGTGAGACTGCTGAAGATGAGCAGGATGATAGTGCTCTTATTGCAAAGGCCCACTGTAATAGTCCTGTGTCTACGTCCGCAAGGTCTGAGATACCGTGTGTACTTGATACCAATCGGTGTTCATAAGGCGTCCTAAGTACGACATATTTTACTGCTATTATCCTCCACACGTAGACACTAACAAGCAATACGAAATATACAGCAACTTCATAGTACTTACAGTACTAATAGCGTCTATCACCTGGGATCACTCAGATCATTCAGATTCGGCCCGACACATACGCTGATAATCGTCACAAGTTACAGAGGAAAATCGAAATAGGAGGAGGAAACAGATCAGTTCAAATCACAACTGATCGATCGAAATCAGTCAGTGAGAACATGTATCATTATTTCTGGTGAATTAAACGACAGGAATCCTATCTAATAACAACAAAATTCCGAGTAGCGCCTCTCCCGTGAAGCAACATCTGATCTCTGGACCCTTCGGCGCCGTGTAAGACGGATCCCGAAAAGCCGTGTGACGGACATCCAGCCTCAAGTTTTTCGACGGCGTGGCCAGCTGTGCTGGCGAATAGTCTGGCGCCCCACGGCCGTAGGTACAACGTAGAGCGAAATTAAAGGTTTCTAGTCCCGTCTGTTCTCGAACTGTCATTGGTCTCTCCCCCCGGCTACAGGACATGCCAAAAGTGGTGAGAACCGTGAGATCTTCCGCCACCGGAGAAACGGACTGCTCGAGTTTTCCGCACCCATAGAAGGTCCGCCCAAACGTCCAAGTGTCCAATCTGAGAAGGTTTCGCAACTTTCCCCAGGCCGATTGGTCCAATTCGACGCAAGTGACAACCAGAGCGTCAATTCAGAAACAAAAAAGTCTTTTCCCAGAAAAGACCTTCCATTGCTAGCGTCACAGGCTTCCCTACAAGAATCTAGATGCCGTGATTAGGCCTCGGAGATCAAGGACAAACTCACATTCCAGGCGATACCAACCTTGAAATGGTGTCACGAAAGCCTTGTCTTCAAAACAATTAGGCACCCACTGCGCTGAATTGCATTACACATGTTTATTTCTCCATAACCTTTGCGTTTCCCCGAGAGACCGTAGATCAAAACACAGCAGCTTTAACCGTTCTCAAACGTCGGTCCTGACATCGCCGCGATTTCCCGTCAATAATGCATCCTGCTGTGCCGCCACAGCGTGGCCAACATAATCTAGCGGTAGGTATCAGAGCCAAGCCTCTGCTCGTTCGCCCTGGCCTATCAGATCTAACGCGTTAACACACATTTTAAATAGTGTTCTGGTTGCAGGACTCGAAAGGTACCACAGCCCCCCATGTTCCACTTACTTACTTACTGTGTTGGCCTCCGCGCCACAACGCCGAACCTGAATTCGATAATCTACTAACTACCGAACCAGGTTCGATGTGACCGAGCGAAGCCTGCATGTGATAGCTGTCAAGATAGAGGCCTAACATGCACGTATCCGGAGCGAAGGAAGAACAAGAAGGCTAACTCCCGAAACGGCCAGCCAGAAACAACGCATGTCTACACTTTATGCTTTTGGCCTACCACTAATATTTCTCAGTCATAACGGTGACCATGTCCTCCAAGATCTTCTTGAGAGGCTGCTTCGGGTTGAGGAAAAATGCACTCGCCTTGTTGCTGATCCGTCGACGGTAAATACCGCGCACAGCAATAATAGCGAAAGAAGCCTCCGAAGCTCGGATCCCCGAACGCCCGGGCAAACATCTGGAACACGTTCCGTGGTCTCATCGGCTGAGTCCAGAGTTTTCATCGACAATGGCGCAGAAGGGACAGAAGTCAGCGATCTATCTAGTTATTCCGCCACGCCCATGAATGCCGACGTGCGCCTCCGACAAGCCTTTGAGCAGGTCTTGCATCTCAAGCGACAGAACTTGTTGAACCAGGATGTACCTATGAACTACCACATACAACCAGACATTGCAAAAGCTTGCATTGAGAGTAAGCACTAAATAGATTCGGCTCGTAACTCTTCAGATATTAATCTTATTTGCAGACTTTTGTACGCACTTCCAGATCGACACGTTCCCGAGCTTCATCAACGTCAAGCTGATGCACCTCATCCCTGACATCATTGCTATGCCTGAGGTCAATCTCGAGCCAGCGGTGCTGGTACTCTACTATAGTATGGTCTACCATGGATCTGTGGCGATTGCGGACGATTTGGGGCCTCAATATAGCAATTTAACGCAACGCGTCTATGGTTGCTGTCTTCGTGCGCTGCCAGCTTGGAGGCAGCGCAGTTTGGGGACCAAGACGGACCTGATCTCTGCCATCCTTCTCGTACGTGTTCTCTTCACATTAAGAAAGCTCACACACCATATACTGACCATCTGGGGTAGATGAGAGCTTCCTTCCAGCAATGCGACTTCGAGTTCAGCTGGAACATGTACAGAACTGTGTATCAGTGCGTAAAGAAGCTGAATCTCCACAACATTGATGAGGGCTTTCCCAGTACCTTCATGAAGCAGTCTATTGATCATGGAACAGACCATGACAGGCAAGGTCTCTGGGCGTTGGTGCTTGTCGATCTATTCTTCCGTCTGCTACACGACAAGCCTGCCATCATGACGGCCGACTTGACTGAGTGGCGTGTCAATCTACCCACAATCAACATCGTCCCTGATCAACCCGAAAACATGGTTCCAACGCTGGCGTTCTTTGTCAAGTCACGATTGACTTTTCTTCTCCTTCGCTTTTTCGACTTCTTCGCTCAAAACTTGGACGATGAGGACTGCATCGAACAGATTCAAGGGCTCTGTGCTGAGATAGAAGACTTGATCGGAGAATGGTCTGTAGTAAGTCTTCCTATATTGGTCCATTTCGATTTCATTCAAGTCTTTGAGTGCCGCTGACTGGTTCTATATCACCAACAGAGAGACTCAATGGACGCCAACGAAGAAAATGTCTCGAATTGGTGGACGCTCTACGACCTCGCGCTTACGGCAAGCTGCTCCATGATGGTAATGAGTCGTAAGATGGAGGCTCTCCATTCCGAAGTATCGGGCGTACCTTTTCCCTGTTACAACAAACCTGTTTCTGTCTTGTCGGTCACAATTTCTCGTAACGTTCTGGGTCTCGCTCTTCTGGGCTTGGAAAATTATACAAGCCCGCTTACTGCGGCATATTTGTTTGGTGCATTCCGCTGTCATGTGCCGTATGGCTGCTTGGTCAATCACCTGTTCGTTAGCGAGCCTGGAGAGCCGGGTTCTACCTCGTTCAGCGACATGATGTTACTGGAGAAGATTGCCAAGAGCATGGGGACTATAGCGGAAAGGGATGGGGATCTTTTACCATTGGCCCGTACACTTCATCAGCTAAATATTACTATCCATGCTAAATGGGAAGTGGAGGCGGGCCAGTAACGTCTCCTCACAAGAGTGAAAGCTTATGGAGAATCAACAGTGTGTAATATAAGTCAGTCGCTGAAAAGAATGCCTTGTTTCTAAATATACTGAACTACTCATTTCCCTCCTTTGTAAGCTGCGATATATACTAGAAGTAGAGCAGAAGAAACTACAGGCATATCATGGTAATGCAGACCCTCAGTTGAAAACACGGTTGATACCATTGAATTGTCTCTAGGGTAAGCAACGGTACAGTGAAGGTCACATGATCGGATCAAGCCCTTACGAGTTCAACTTTTCAATTCGGGCCCACCTGAAATTACTTTCTACATTACCCAGACAGCAACCCTAGTCGTTGCTGCGTTGGCGGCATGAAGTTTGTTGGGAAAGTTAAAGAGATACCCCACGATATGCCTTTTGGTATATAATATATATATAATTAATAGGAAAGATAAAGCTAGTCTTCTTAAATACTAATAAATATAGCTTACTTTTACTATACTCTCTTTATAAAAGTTAATACTTTCTAACTTTTACTTTCTTATTATCTATTCTAATTAAATATTCCTCTTTATAGTAATTTAAGTCTTTACCTATAGATATAGTACTAAATCCTTTAATTTTAAATAATTTAGTTACTTTAATTAAGGCTTTTTTTAATATAATTAATATTTCTATAAAAGAGTATAGCTTTACTATAGTTAAGTATAGTAAGTACTTTTACAAAAGATAGTAAATATAGTATTCTATCTAATATAATTAATATAGAGACTTTTAATTAAGTAAAGCCTTTAGCCTTTATTAAAGGAAGTTATAAAAGTATAAATATAAGTAGCTAGTTATTATAAAGGCTTTTAAGAGAGGTAAATAGTTTCTCTATTAATATTAAGATATAAAATATTATAGTTATAATTAACTTTTTAATAAAATTTTATTAATTTATTAATTATATTTCGATTTTACTTTTTAAATAAAAGTAATAATTAAATCTATTAGCTATTAAATTAGCATTTTAATATAAGATATATAGGTTATTATAAAAAAAAGATTTTAAGTTAATATTTATATATTAGAATATCTATAGTATTTATACTTTAGTAAGCTTAAAGAAGCTTATAGGCTATTTACTTATTATTACCTTACTTAAGCCTATAATGTAATTCGAACCTACAGCCTCGAGGATATATCGGTTATATATTAGGACCCAATCTAGAGGGGTTCTTAGGAGAATCCCTCAGCCTCTCTAGAGAAGGGATAAGCTTTAGTCTTGCATTAATATAGACCCTACTTTCTAAGATCTACCTAGCTACCTCTAATATAATAGTTAGGTTTTCTAAAGGATAAACTAGTCTATTCTAAGTTTATATTA